>PVJI01014982.1:0-42354 GCA_004026765.1 Micronycteris hirsuta
TAAGATTCTCTCTTTGCCTTGGAATTTTTCCATTTCAGTTATGATGCATCTTGAAGTGGGCCTCTATGGGTTCCTCTTGATTTTGACTCATTGTGTTTCCTGGATTTGTGTGACTTTTTCTCTGATCAAATTAGAGAAGTTCTCCATCATTACTTTTCAAACAGGTTTTCTATGCCTTGCTCTTCTTCTTCTTCTGGTATCCGTATTATATGGATATTATTATGTTTCATATTGTCCTGCATTTCCCTTAACCCATATTCATTCTTTCTGAGCCACCTTTCCTTTTCTTGCTCATTCTGGGTGTGTTTTTCTACCTTGTCCTACAGCTTGCTGATCCAATCCTTTGCTCCATCGAGGCTGCTTTTGATTTATTCTACTGTGTTCTTCAGTTCAGAAATTGTATTCTTCATTTCTTCTTGGCCCTTGTTGATAGTTTCTGTTTCTTTTTTCATGTTGATGTAGTTTGCAGTTAGTTCATTGTAGTTTCCCTGCAGTTTTTGGTAATTCTCTGTGAGCTCATTGGGCTTCCTTATAACCTTCCTTTCAACTCAATATGTGATCATTGACTTGCCTCTATTTCATTTAGCATTCTTTCTGAGGCTTCCTCCTTTCCTTTCAGTTTGGATTTGTCTGTTTGTCTTCCCACTGTTTGTGAGACTCTTCTTGTCAGCCTTTGCTTCTTAAATTGATCTGTCCTGACTCCCTGGGTTTGTGGTGTGAACTTCTATGGTTGAAGGCCAGTGAGATTCAGTTGTGCACTCTGGTTTTCTGAGCTTGCTGGTCCTGGGCTGTTGTTTATGTTGGCTCTCTGTATATCTTTGTGCTTTGATTGTTGTTGTGTGTTTCCTTGGTTGGTCCTTCCTCCAACTGGTTTACTGAGCATCAGTCTGTCCATCATCTCTTGTATTGTCGTGCAGGTGTTGGCATATTGTTTTTAAAGTTGTTCTTCCATGTGTACAAGGTTTTGAGGATTCTCTCTTGCTATCATTCAATTGTTTGTTCTGAGTAATTTCTCCACCATTTAGTTGTATTTCCAGATAGGTCCGGGGCTGAGTTAGTGTGGCTTCCATTCCCTTCTTCACCTCCTTCCATTGTTATCTGTTGGTGGCTCCTTTTTGAGTGGGTTTCATCTTCCAGCTGGTATCCTCGTGTTCACAGCTTCCACCTACTCTTTTTTTGTAATCAGTTGGAGGGGGAAGGCAAAATGATTTAAGACAATGGGAGTGCATTCTATGATCATTAAAGTACCAAGCCATAGAGATGAGATAGGAAATCCTTTGGATATGTATAGTGTTAACCATGATGTTTTACCCAACTAGTCATTTTAGAAAGGGTAGAAAGATGATAAGACTCTTGTTGGCAGGGAGGTGGGGAAGGATTGTGGTTTGTATCTAGAAAGTAGTGAGCTTGTGGGAGATCAGATTATGAGGTAAAGTGAGAATAAAGGATAGAAAATAGGTGTAGTTTGTGAAAGAATAGAGTTAACCACAACAGTAATAATGTTCAGGAAACAGTGAAGTGGGCTAAGATCTGCAGGTGTGCTGTGTAGCATTTACGATAGTGTGGAACAGCAATTATTCACAACAATAATGGATCAACAATCACAGGACAGAATATATATGATCTGGATGACAAGAAAAGGAAGTATAGGACCTATAGTAGTGTGCTAATGGAACACAAGTGGAAGACAGAAAATTAAAAATACACTATGAAAGCGAGAACAAGGGAAACCAAACAATGCAATTTAACCAGCCAAGTGAAGGAGACTAAACAGAGAGAAAAGTAATACAAAAATCCTAGTATAATGAAAGATGTAAGAATAATTAAATAAAAATACTAATATACAATAACTTGCAAGTTCTCTGGAGTAGCGAAGTGAAATTTGTCTCACTGTCTCAGCTGTTGGGATGCCCCATCTTTGGGTCCAACTCTGGTCTTTTCACAGTTCCAGGTTTTATTGTCTCATTTGTGGGGAAAGAAAGAAAGAAAGAAGGAAGAAGAGATAAAAAGGGAAAGAATGGAAGAAGGAATAAAAAAGAAAGACAGAAAGAAAGGAAGAAGGAGTTAAAAGAAAAAAAAATTACTAAAAAAAAAAGTCTCCTGCTGGCCTCAAACTGGCCAAGCCAGTTCTGCTCATCTTCCTGGCTGCAGCAGGGTGAGGGGGGATTGGTTTCACTTTTCTCCTTTCCTGAGCTGCACTCTTCACAGTTGCCCATCCTCTAGCCCAGTTCCTCAGTTTGGTGCCAGGCCCCTAGAGCCTCCTGGGCCCAGCCTAGGCCTTCAGTCCACCAGTGGCGCTGTACTTGAGGTGCACTAATTAGGGGCAATTCACATACCACCTTCTTGCTGTTTGCTGTCCTAGATGCTAGGGACTCTCAGAGTTCCTTCAGGCTCTTTCATCCCCTCACCCACCCACTGAGATAAGTTTTTGTGGGGATTGCTGACTCCCTGAGCTCTGCAACTCTCTTTTGAGGGGGCTTCTCCACCTTCCTCTTAGAGAGCCAGTGGGTCTTTCTGGGCAGGGTTGCTGCAGTGTCTGCTGCTGCAGATGCAGGAGTGTGCCTGCTCTGCTGCTCCCCCCAGGGCCCAGGGGTTGGGTGTATGGTGTCTCTGGGTGACAGGGTCAGGCGTGCTCCATCTGAACCTGTGGGCATGGCGGGATGAGCAGATACCGGTTCTGCAGGTTCAGGTGTGCACTCTTCCTGGGACTTTGGGTATGAGCACAGGGCCTTCCATGCCACCAGGGGAGCGCTGCATGGCTGGGCAGGGTTAGGGGCACAGAGGCCGGAGCAGCTACTGTAGGAGAATTACCCAAAGAGCTGCTGAGAGTCTCTTTTTTCACTTTTTCCTTTTGAAAAATTCCTCCTGTTCAAGCCCGTCACTCCATACAAGGGTCTGGCCTCTCACACAGCCCACCTCTCCAACCAGACCGATGATTGTCTGGGTCAGGGCCCTTCACAGCTCAACTCTCCCCTGCCAGCGTCCATAGTCTCCATGGGAGCACACAGCCCCTGTGTGTTTGCCACTTTATCCTTATTCTCCTCCCTGTGATGACAAGCAACCAGGTCTCTCCCAATGCTGTTCAAAACTTGTTTGGCAGGGGAGGGAGCTGTTGACCTGGCTCTCTCCCAGGAACTCTGCAACAGACTCAGGGGGCACCAGACTTGGGGTTGCAGTTACCCTGATCCCCATGCTGGACCCAGGGACCTTATTGTCCTGAAGCATTCTCATTACCATCTTATTTTTCAATGTCCTCTACAATTTTTGGTCTCCAATCTTTATATATGCTGGGGTACTGTTGGCTGTTTGCTCTGTTCCTCAGAAGATTGGCTAGGTGTTTCACCCGTGTGCAGGGGGAAGTAGACTCTTCTCCCGCCTATCTCACCACCATCTTTCCTCTCTCTCATTGTTTTTCTTCCTCTTCTTAAAGCAGTCCCTTTAGCATTTCTTGAGGTGCTGGATTGGTGGAGGTGTATTCTTTTAGTCTTCTTTTGTCTGGGAAGCTCCTTATTTCACCTTCCATTTTAATTGAGAGCCTTGCTGGGTTGAGTAATCTTGGTTGCAGGTCCTTGCTTTTCATTACTTGGAATATTTCTTGCCATTCTCTTATGGCTTGTAGTGTTTCTGTTGAGAATCAGCTGCTAGTTTTATTCAGGCTCCCTTGTATGTTACTTCCTATTTCTCCCTGGCTGCCTTTATGATTCTCTCTTTGTCTTTGAATTTTGCCATTTTAATTATAATATGTCTTGGTGTGGACCTCTTTTATTTCTTCTTGATTGGGACACTTTCTGCTTCCTGGAATTGTGTGGCTTTTTCTCTCTCCAAATTAGGAAGTTTTCCAGCATTACTTTTTCAGACAGCTTTTCTATTCCAATGTCCTCTTCTTGTCCTTCTGGTATCCCTTATATGGATATTATTATGTTTCATGTTTTCCTGCAGTTCCCTTAGCTCCTCTTCATTCTTTTTGAGTCTTTTTTTCCTTTTTTGGATCTTTCTTGGAATTTTTTTCTAGCTTGTTCTCTAGCTTGCTCATTTGATTCACTGCTTCATCCAGTCTGCTTTTGATTCCTTCTACTGTGTTCTTCAATTAAGAAATTGTATTCTTCATTTCCTCTTGGATCTTGTTGATAGTTTCTATTTCTTTTTTCATGTTGGTATAGTTTGCAGTGAGTTCATCATAGTTTCCCTGTAGTTTTTGGTAATTCTCAGTGAGTTCATTGAGCTTCCTTATAACCATTGTTTTGAACTCAATATCTGATAGTTGACTTGCCTCTATTTCATTTAGCACTCTTTCTGAGGATTCCTCCTTTCCTTTGAGTGTTGTTTCTTTGTCTTCCCATTATTTATGAGACTCTTCTTTCCAGATACTTTTTTTATTTCTTTCTTGATATCATTGTTTATCCATTCATTATTAGTAACATGATATTCAGTCTCCATGCATTTGAATATTTTGGAGTTTTTTTCTTTGAGGCTTTTTTCTAGTTACAAGCCATTGTGATCAGAGACGATAATGATATGATTTCAATTTTCTTGAATTTTTGAGGCTTGTTTTCTGTCCTACCATGTGTTCTATCTTTGAAAATGATCTATATGCATTTGAGAATAATTTATATTTACATACTTAGAACAAACCCTGTTTATCACACTGTAGGTAAGCCCCACATGCATGTCTGCCTTGAGAAGATTCTATATTTTTCCTAAGAAAGAAAAATGTGCCATTTCTCCTTGCATGTGTATATCCTTATGTTGACTCTAAAACTCTAAATGTTGATGTCTTGGTGCTGGCTCTCCTCAAAAGGCTTCAAGGAGAGGGAGTGGCATGGACACTGGCAACTGAGGCCAAAACCCTCACTGTTAATCTTAATTTTTCAATTGTTTCAGGAGATAAAAAATAAGTCAAAAGGTTTTAGTGCTGAGAACTCAGTCCCAGTTGATTGTAACACAAAACAAATAAAAGCAACTGTTTATAAATTACATCATCCAATCACTGATTTTGTCTCTGAATAATGCTCTATCATGAACTGTAGTGGAAGGAATATGGGCTTTGGAAATAAACAGCTTGGATTTGTGTCAGTCTCATCACTGATCATCTGTGTAAGCTTTGGCAAGCTGGGCTTCTTTGAACCTCATTCCCCTCAATTGTGCTATGGACTGAATGTTTGTGTCCTCTCCCCCTACCCCAAATTCATATGTTGAAAATTGAGTCTTAGGATAATGGTATTAGGAGGTGGAGTTTTTGGAAGGTGATTAGATCAGGAGGATGAAACCTGCCGGAATAGAATTAATAACCTTATAAAAGAGGCCTCAGAGTGCTGGCCTGTCCCTTTTCCCATGTGAGTGTACAAAAAGTCTTCAATTCAGGATGTCTTTACATGACCATGCTGACACCCTTACCTCAGACTTTTGTCCTCCTAATGTGTGAGAAAAAAAATTCTGTTGTTTATAAGCTATGCAATGTTTGATACTTTGTTATAGCAGCCTCAATGGACTAAGACAATTACTAAATTATGGATGACAATATTTATCTTCAAGGCTTGTCTGTGACCTATGTACTATCACATGTAATGGTAAGCCACCTGGCACTTAATTAAGCACCAGTTATTTAATAACAGGTAACTAAGCACTCCAGTGGGTACTTGGAATATAAATACTTTCAAGTTTAGTCTTGCTTTCATTGTCCCAGATTTCACAGGGAGATAGCTATTAAAAGGTAAAGCAATAAATGGATTCTTATCTCAGAATACAGTTGTCCTACCCTGTGCTCTGTACTTTACAAGCCCTATCTTGGGCTTTCTCCAGATGAATACCTTCCCTCAGGCACATGCCTTGCCTTCTCAGAGCTGTGCACTTCTTCTAGACCTGCTCAGAGTACCAGGGCCCTGAAATTCCATGCCCAATAGTCACAACCTTCTTTCCAGGGCTCATACTGCTGGTAAAAATGTAAAATGGTACAACTACTTTGGAAAAGTTTGTTTCTTATGCAGTTAAAAATGCACTTACCTGTGATGCAGCCATTCCATTCCTAGATTTTTACCTGAGAGAATGAAAGCATATGTTTATACAAAGTCTTGTACATGAATGTTTGTACAGTTTTATTCATAATAGTCCAAAACTTGAACAACGTGAATGTCTACCAACAGATGAATGAATAAGCAAATTGTGGTATCCATACTTTGAGATTCTACTCAGAAAGAATGAAGTATTGATACACTCAATATTATCAATTAATGTCAAAATAATTATGCAGAGTGAAAGAATGCATACAAAAAGGAATATAGTCTGTATGATCCATTTATATAGAAAACGCAAACTAATCTCATCAATGATTGCCTATGAAGGAAGGCAAAGAATATTTACAAAGGGGCACAAAGAACATTTCTGGAACAATGGATATGTTATATTGATAGTAATGTCAGTTTCACAGGCTTAGAAACATGTCAGATTGTGAGGAGATTGTGATGGAATGGTAGGTCCCTGGGACCAGCACAGGGTCCAAGGCTGCTGTGGCCCCCAGGCTGGCACCTGCTACAGGATATGGGAAGGAGAGTTAGATCACCAGCTCCTTCCCCTACCAGAACACAGAGGGCAGCCAAGCACCGGGAAGGACCTGGATGCTGAACTCATTGAGGGAGAATAGAGACAAGTGGAAGAACACAGAGGCAGTACATATCCACTGGGACTGTGAATGCTGGCACCAGAGAAATTAAAGTGCCAGGCAACACCTGGAGAAGGGAGGAGTTGGGCTGTGTCAGACCCTGGCTCGGATCATCTCTGGACTGGTTGGAAAGTTGGGCTGTGTGAAAGTTGGGCTGTGAGCTTGTTAAGAACTGAGGGTAGCTGCTTTGTGAGGAATTCTCAAGCAGCAGCTGGCTCGCTCCAAGGGTGATTAGAACTGCGCATGTCCAGAGGCTGAGTAGCCAAGCGGAACCGCACTTCCAAGCTTGTCTTGTGCTTTGCACCCAGAGGCTGATTGGAGCAGTGCACCTGAGACTGAGTGAGTGAAACAGTGTACCCAAGATTGACTCACACTGTGTTCCCAGAGACTGAGTGGCTGTTTTGAACCTGGCAGCTCACAGAGAACCTGGGCCGGGGGCTGGGAAACTGTGAATACTGCAGAAGGGAGCAGAAGCATAAAAAGGCAGTTAAAGACAAATACCGTATGATCTCACCTTTAACTGGAACCTAATCAACAAAACGAACAAGCAAGGAAAATATAACCAAAGACATTGAAATCAAGAACAGGCTGACAGTGACCAGAGGGAAGAGAGGAGGGATAATGGGGTAAAAGGGTGAAAGGTTTACAGGAACAATTATAAAAGACACATAGAAAATAACAAAGAGGCAGTGGAAACTGGGGAATGAGGTAGGGAGGGCTGAGGTGGTGGGGAGGTGTGTGTGGGGGGGAGACAGAAAACTGTACTTGATCAACAACAGTAAAAAAAAATGTCAAAAAGACCTTATCAAATTGTTCACTTTAACTATATGTGATTTATTTCATGCCAATTATACTTTAATGAATTACTTTTTAAAATATGAATTTACTTCTGCAAAGCAAACCTGAAAGAATGATACCATCTCTTATTTTCAAATGAAAAAATAGAGATTCAAAAAGTTAAGTCTCCAGCACACAGGTGTGCAGGGGAAAAGGTCTGAAACCACTAGTTTATGTCATATTGGGCAAATCCATTCATTTTTCTGGCCTCAGTTTCTCTATTCATAAAGCAACATTCTAAATTATGTAATTTGTAATTGGAAGATGAATCAAAGATGAGCAATATTTAATGAACATATTTAATTGGTTTCTTTAAGATCTTATTTTAATTTCCTAGGTTTATAGAGAAAGTTCATCTATAAAAGGCTGCTTCATTCCAACCAGGCTAAGGGGTTAGAGAATAGATCCTCTACATATGATTCATGAAAAGACCACAGCAAATGACAAGACTGTCCACAGAAGTCCCTTCCATTGCCCTTTGCCAACTTGCTACAGAGATGCCTGTAAGCAGGATGAATCTCAAGAAAAAGGTGTATTGTGTCCTCACCTCATACATTTTATAAAATTGCTTCATGAAAAATAGTTTTGGGTCCAGGAATTCCACAAGAAAAGAATCCAACCTGCCTTCAAATTTAAGTCAAATATACAGACTGAAAAGTCTGTATACCAGAAGGTCAAGATTCAGTTCATCCATCTTAATGCTTCAGTGTACTGTGTTTGGCTGGATAACTGAATGCCTGCTTTCTGGCAAGCCACACCATATTCATAGGTGCAATTGCTTAACTTAGCTTTGTCAAACTGCCATAAAACATTTGGGCTCAGTTCCTCTAGTTCTCTAATAAATAACAAGTAATTCAACTTATTAGATGAGTGCTAATATTCCATATCCGGAAACCCAAGAATTTAAAGAGCAATAAGCACTTTGCAGGAAACTAATCCTAAACCTATAATCTGAAATAGGTGAGGTTAAATTAAGGAGGGCATATAACTTTTAGTCCATTTATATTGATTATTTTCATTTACATGGAAAATGTCAAGATGTGTTTCTATTAGTGTCTTAAATGTATAATAAACAAATCCTTTATTTTCGTTTGTGTTCCCTCCCAGAGCAAACCTTGAGACAAGGTCTTAGATGGAGGTTTTCATTTGGATGTAGGTAGGAAGTGATTCCAGGAGGCTCGATAGAGTGTGAGAAGTGAGGCAAGGGAGGGAAAGAAAGCAATGAAGAGTGCAATAATAAGCAGGTTACCACTATGGGCAACTGGGGTTTGGTTCAATTGGGGACACTCTGGGAGATTGTAGAGAGAGCACTTCTCAGAAAAGCTACCTTGAGCAAACTGGGTGAGCACCTCATGGTCCAATCAATCAATGTCCATTCCTCAGTGGTTGAGGAGTGCTCCCAGATGCTTTAAAGCTAATCACTTCTACCAAGTTTGAGGGCCAAGGGTGCTCCCTCATTTAGGCAGCAGACTCTTCCAGAAAGAGATGAGGGACTCCATTCTGTAGCTGCCCTTCAGGGTTGGCTGAGGGGATATGAAGAGCACCAACCTCATCCTAAAGAATATATACCTATGCTTATTGTCTCAACTTAATCTATATTTATTAGATTTCAATTTCTACTGCATTACCTTGTCTTTATTCTTTTTATCTATGTCACATTGTATCAGTGCATCACATTGAAATTTAATGTCATCCCACTCTTCAGAGAGATCTGTGAATGGTCACATAGACCTAAATTTCCCCTTCAGTTCAGGACATCTACAGGACCATTTAATCTCACTGCAACTCAAGTGAGACCCTGACAGGGACACACACAAATAAAGAGAGAGAGGACAAAAAGGGAGGAAAGTCCCCACACACAAAAGACTTGGCTTCATTCACAGACCTTTGGACTGGACTTAGCCAGGGAGCCCTAGGCCATGCTCTGTGGTCAGTGGTGCTGTGAGAGCCAGTACCTCTCTTTTGATCTGGAAGGCATGAAGTCAGACTTCCACTGCCCTTCTTTTTTCATCTTTTTGCATATTAGAACGTGTGAGAATTTCTCTGGCTGTTGAGCCTGCTTTGCTCTCCTGCCCAGGCCAGAAGGACCAGGAAATAATGTCCCCTTGGGAGAATCTCTCTGCATTGACTAAATGGAGAGGGGGCATAAATATCCTGTTCTCTTACTTGTCATTCTGAATGGTTTGGCACTGAGCTGCGCTGCTTGACAGTGGCTCTTGGAATTCCCCAAGGTGACTATCTTGATCATGCACCATGCCTTAACTGCCTGAACCATAACTGACCCAAGATCACCAGCCATGCAGACCACTAAGGGCACAGCCTCCATCTGCATCTCAAATAGGACTAAGGCCTGGTTTCTTATTCATGTAGAGGAAATGAATATAAATAGAAGTCCTGGTGTTTTCTTCCTGTTTCATGGTTGATTGTCTAATGCCCCACTTGGGGTTGTACTGCTGGTTTTGAAGATAGTGGGGACTGAGGGAGAGGATGTGGGATGTAGATGAGTAGAGAGACACAGATGGAGGCAGGAAGCTGAGATTTTTTAGAGGAATTGTGAGTAGATAAGGTAAAGGTTACTGGAAGAAAGATGAACTTTCTAAGCTTTGAATCCAAGGAATAATCAGGTCATTTCAGTGCTCGAAGTGAGACGTTGTTTACTAATCAGGCTCCCACACCATCTTATGTGGTACATCAGTCAAGATTTTGTACCACATCCCTTTACCATAACTGTTTAAGGAAAGAGTGCCCCTCTTCAACTTTTGTCCTCTAAGTACTAAAAATAAAAACCAAAGAGGTGTGAGTAGAATTCTGGCCTAGAGAACTGGGGATTTGTTGGCCCTTAATGTGTGAATTCTGTTTGCTGCAAGAATGATTTAACCCTGAAATTTCAGAGCATGTGGCAATTTTTATCATAATATAAAGTTTGGGATGTTTAATAGTTTATTTATAGTAATAACTCTTAGTTTATAAACTTAGGGGTGATTTTTTTCTGAAATTGAGAAATGGGCAATATAACTTAGACACAGTTATAGAAATAATGGAAACATGATTTTTATTAAACTTTAGATGAAAAAAATTAAGCTTTTTTTCAGGCTCAGACCAGTAGAGGTCAAACTCACCATCTGAAGTTAGTTTGTGTGTTTTTTCCTTTCTTTTTTATTTTTTTTTTTAAACTCATTTTAAAAATGTGTGGGTCATCAGACCCCACTCAATAAAATTTGCTTTATTGATTCTAAAAAATGGCATACTAAGAAGTGAGAGGTGTATGATGTTATATATATCTTATGGCTTTCCCTGGGCTGATTTTTCAAATAAAATTCAGCAGATGGACTGGACAATCTTGAGGCGACTATCCCTCAGAAGTGGTCTGCCTGGCTGGTGTACCATCAGTGTTCTATAAAGTTGTCAACCATGTGGCCTTGTTACAGAAATGATGAAATGATGGTTACAGGAATCCTTTCCCTGTAAATCACACTTTGTCATGGACATTTCTGCATTCATTAGGAGAGTAAAAGGCAGCAGTTGGAACATGATTCTGTTTTTTTTTTTTTTTTTTTTTTTTTTTTTTTTTTTTTTTTTTTTTTTTTTTTTTTTTTATTCTTCTTCATGAACTGGGGATGAAGGGTTAGCACACTGGCAAGAAAGCCAAGGCCCTATTTCTGGATTTTTGAGCTTCACTTTGTCATCCTGGAAACTCATAGTAAAATCAAAGCATTAATAATAATTTATAGACTCTGCCCTGCTTTCCTATTTCAGCCCTAGTTAGTGAACTCAGGAAGGGCACTGGGGTGAGGTGCAATAATTCAAGGTTGGCCCTGTAACTATGGCCTAATTTACAAGCAGCTTAAAATCTGAACATCACATTGCATATTCCTTTTGGACATTATAAGAAAGCTCTTTAGCCTCTAAGTCATCTGGGAGACTTTCAGATGCACAATGCTGCGAAAAGAGACTCCCAAGTCCATTTTGAAAGTTTTTTTTTTTAAAGATTTTATTTATTTATTTTTAGACAGAGGGGAAGGGAGAGAGAAAGAGAGGGAGAGAAACAGCAATGTGTGGTTGCCTCTCACATGGCCCTCAGTGGGGACCCAGCCCACAACCCAGGCATGTGCCCCAACTGGGAATAGAACCGGGACTGCTTGGTTCCCAGCCCGTGCTCAATCCACCAAGCTACACCAGCCAGGCCCATTTTGAAAGCTTTTAAGTGCCCGGTTGCTGCACCAAATTCATTCTTAGAATAAGCAGGTAGTTAAATGGATGTATGGAGGCATTTTCTCTCCAGCAAAGATGATGGCTAAAAGACTAAGAAAGAATAAATGGGTCAACTTGGATGTTGGCACTAAAAAATGAATGATAGTTTTACTTTTTGGAAAGTCATACATGCCCAAAGCCATTGGGCAGCAGCTGACCTCAGAGCCAAGGTCCCCTATTCTGCTACTGGTAGCCACACTGATGTTGGCTTGGTGCCACTTACCCCTACCTGTTTGTCTAAATTCCTGTTTGTCTAAACTCCTGGGTAAATGAGAGAGGAATGACATCAGGAGCTCAAATCTTTGGATGCTGATCTAAGAGCACAAAACCCCCAATAACTGAACTTTGAAATTTTCCATCTGAGGAAGAATCAATTTTTACAGCAAAGGGCAAAAGGCTTCCCTGTCCTTGTCAGAGTGTCTCTAGGACTAAGCATAGAATGGGAGAAGTTTGTCATCAGGGCTTCTGCCACTTGACCTATCCATTTCACTCTTCTCAGGGCTCCACAATGATTTTTTGCTAGCAGACTGCTTCAAGCTTGGCTGCTTAGTGAAACAGTAATAGTTATAGTCCTGGACAGGTTTTGCCTCATTTAATCTTCATGTTAGGTAATATTAACCCATTTTTATAGGTGAGGAAATTGAGGTCTAGCGAGGTTTAGAGATATATCTACCTGCCCAAGACCACACAGCCTGTGAAAAGCCGAGTTAGGATTTGAGTTCAGAACTGGTCTCACTTGGTAGCCAGGGCTCACAGTCACAATGGTATGTAATATCTAGATAAATTTGTGCTCTAGAGAGTTCTTTGTCTTTCACTTTATAAATTCCAAGTTCTGTGTATCATGCAGTGGTAAGATCACATTTTATACTGCAAGCTCATTGCTTTTAGAAGACTCAGGGAAAATTCCTTGTAAGAGCTTAATAATGGGAACTATTACCGTTTTTATAACCCTATCATTAACCCTAATGTGCTCTAGACAGGTTAATGGACAATGGTAACAGCTGAGACTTCTTTCCACCTGGGTGGATCCCAGGGGCACAGGAGGCCAAGCTGTGCCATGCAGCACATTATGGCCTTGGTGTCTGTCACTTCTTCCAGTATCCCATTGGCCAAATCTGGTCACATGGAAATCCCATCACTGACACGCCACCAAGTGGCATGGCAGAAGGAGGGAATGAAGAATGGCAACCATAACCCAACCTACTACAAGTGGTACTGTTGAGGGAATTAAAAGACTAAGATGCCCAGGTTCAGCTGAAGCCGTCAGCCACTTCCTTTGCCCAGGTTCAGCTGGAGCTGCCAACCACTTCCCCTAGCCCAGTTTTTAGCTGAAGCTGTTAACCACTCATCTTTTGCTTCTGTAAAGTGCTTTGCACCAAAAGAAAAAAAAAGACCCCACCTGCACTAAAATAGATAAAAGGGACCAAAAACTGCAACTTGGGGCTCAGAATTTGAAGACCACTCCTCTGGGTCCACATGCATAAATAAACTGCCTCTTGGCTACCTCCAGTGTCTTGACTGAGTCAATTTTCCCGTAACAGTACCATAGTCTTGAATCATTACAACCGCACCCTTAGAGAGTTGATGTTGGTGTGCCATTACCATCCCCATTTGGGGATAATTTTCCCAATGGGAAATATGGGGTGAGAGAAATCCATGATCTTAATATGGTAGCTGCTGAGTCTGTCCCTTGCATTTAAGTTGTTTCTACTTTATCCAGATGTTATAGTGACTCCCATGTTAGGGAGAAGCTGCATGTTAAGGCTCTTGAATCTTTATAGAATTATGATATGACACAGTTACTGTGTCAGGCACAGAGGTTATCTCACTTTTCTCACAGACATGTGTACAGCTGATTATCTTGTTACTTGTCTTATTTTATAGAAGACTGAAGCCTCTTGCTCTCATGTATCAATGAGACAGCCATATCCCATAGTTGCCCTGGTTTTTCTAGGTATGACATGAGGAAAACATGTTTTCCCCCCTTTTCCTTCGCATGAGGATTTCCTTGCATTTAAAATCCTGTGATGATTAGAAGAGCTTTGGACTCCTTGGAAGAAAGTTCCTGCATAAATTTGGAGTGTTATGGTGAGATGGTATCTTGGAAATGTATGTGTGAATAATAAAAATGTCAGCACCTGCTGCCAAGAACCACTGAATGAAAGAAAAGGAAAATATTAGACATCAAAGACAAAGGTTTGTTTAGATTTTAAGTCCCCTGGGTCAGGACCACACCTAGTACATTGTCAGATCCAATAAATGTTGAAATGTGATTGTCTAGCACACAATACACAGTTGTGACATCCCTGATCACCTCTACCATAGAAAGAGAATATAGTCCAGCCACAATGGAAATCCTCTTTGCTTATATACTCTGTTTCCTAAGCACTTACTCACTAATGTAAGCCTCTGCTACTGGACCAAAGACAGTGAATTGGTTTCCAGAGCAGAAAAAAGGCACTGTGAGGAACAGCTATGGTGGGCTAAAGAGCTAAATTAGTTAAGATAGAACAGATGACCTAATAACACATAAAATTCCAGGCAGGGAATTAGTCCAGGTACAAGTTCATCATATCCAGTCCTTACATATCTCTTGTCTTCAGAATACATTGGATTGGTCCCCTGTTCACATATTCCATGGACTTCTATTGAAAGCACTTGTGGTTCATTTGTTTGAGGGATTTCTTGAGCCACAAGAGCGTAGTTTGCCTGCATGGAGTGGGGTGCTGCCTGGCAATATGTGGGTCGTTAAAGCTCCCATGAGTGACTCACAGCCAATCTCAGATGAGAACCATTGGATCAAAGATCTGGCTCTCTTGCTCCTCAGTTGTACAATGCCATTAGTGTGTTCTACACCCCAGAGGCCTCCAACAGGACTGAGCCCCAGTTGCCCACAGAGGTAGCCTGCTAGTTTACCATCCTCATTTACCGGCTTCCATAATCCCTTTTCTGTCTTACTTCCCTAATTCCCTATTTTATCCAGTATGGCTTGGGATCATCACCCAAACAAAGCCTCTGGCCTCAAGGCTTATACCTCAGAGAATGCAATCTGAGACAGCTTTCTTAAAATCTAGCATACACGCTTCTTCCACAGGGTCTGTGGAAAGGTTACAAACCATGTGAAGTCATACAAAAGCCTTTTGATTACCAGTGCCCAGAGGAAAGTCAGGGAGGACTAACTCCTCAAAGTAAGAGAAAAGATGGCAACATTACAAGTCAAGAGGGTGAGCAGGTGGAAAAGGGTCAAGCAGGAGGCATGGAGACCCTCAAAGCTTTAGGGAAACGGGCTGTTGATACATGGGAATAGGTACCATGACACTTAGACTTATTTTCAGACAAACAGTACACCACAAACCCAAAGTTCCCCTAAACAATTCCTAGGAAAACCTTCCAGTGTTTTGAGAATCTGGTGACCATATTTTCTGAATCAAAAATTAAGAACCCATCTGCCAAAGAATGTTTTGTTTATGATTTGTGAATATATCTGCACAGAAAAAGACATTCAAGAGAATATTGGGAATTGATCCTGCTCTAGAAATTCTGAGATTTATGGTCAGTCACAATACCCAGGAGTCATCTGACTTAGTGTTTCTCCACAGACTGTATATGTCATCTCGGCGGTTGGAGAATAAGAATAAAAGTTAAAATAAGACTATTAAAAATATTTGAGATTTTACAGAAAAACAATGCTTATTTACAACAAGGATACTATAACTTTTTTCCTTAAATTTTACCATAAATGACATTAAGTTCTTATAAACACATAAATGTTTATAACACAAAAAATCTATGTATATTATTTCTTGGTGATTGAAATCAGATTCTCTGGATAGCTGACAGGGTGTTGGCTATGAAAATTTTATTCACTAATTTAAATCATATTTATCTATGGCATATGCAAGACCTACTGATATAATGATAAATAAAACAGGCAAATTCTTCACCCTCATAAGATTTGCAGTGAAGGAGACAGCATCACAGGCAACTCAAGACAAAATTACAAAGAAACTGAGAAGGATGCAACAAGAATTCCTGTGAAATATTTTGATAGATCTAGAGGATTCAAGATGAAACAGTAAATTAATGGTAAAACTAATGCTTCAAGCAGGGCTGCTGCAACCCTGTTTGGGGCAACTTCTGCTTGTGCCTGATGCAGACCCTGGCTATTGGGGTCCACGGTGTTGTGGCTGAGAGGAGACAAATTCACATGGACTACCGAATCCTGTGGAAGAAAAGGGATGGCAAGGCCACTCTCTCAAGGGCAGAACACCCCGACCCTCATCTGGACAGAGGATGGTTCTCATTTACTATGCACGCGTTCACTTTAGGTGGTTACCTTTTACAGAAAACAAAGGAGGGGATGTTGCTAATTACATCAGAAAGGAAGGATATTTGCAAATGTAAAGGGAAAAGTGGTTGAATTGGTTACACTCATCCTTGGAAGGTTTAGCATAGATTTTAGGAAGTTACTTTAAAGATATGCAGTAAACATTTGTTGTCTCAATTCAGGCTGAGGGCATTTTAGCAAAAAGCAAGCCTCAAAGTGGCCTAGGAACAATGCAGACCTGACTTCCCACAAGAGAACCTATCCGTGGGTGTGGGTCCTATGTACCAGACCTCGCTTTCCACTGGCCGTTCTGAGTGAGAGCTGGGCCCTCACCATGCAGAATGGTCTCCTATATTTCCCCCCTTGTTTTTTAGTTAGGACCGCTATAGTTCCCACAAAGCTTGCTACTTGCTAGTCTCTCACATTACCCTGGGAAAATAATTTGCAAATGCGTCAAAGTACGTAGAGCATTATTTTAATCAGTAAGCAACCAGTGGTTCCAAGACCCACATTCTGAGATTAAGCCCATCAGTCATTGTCAGGCAATAATGATCAAATAATAGATAACATTCAAAGAACTATGAGGGCTTATTTAGAGTCAGGGTCAGATATCTAAAGGGCCATAAAACTTTGGGAAACAAACTCATTTCAGGCTTGGACTGTTATCATTTAAACTGAGGGTATTAGCAAAGCAGGTTTCACAGGATTTTATGCATTCTTTCTTAGGCCTGATTGCCCTGGGGAACCCACCCTTTCCAGCACAGGGCTGCACCCACTTCTGGCATTGTTTCAGGCTTAGGTCCAGCAGGGGTAGTAAGGCAGTCAAGAGATTAGGAGACTTCTTGTAGACAGAATGAGGACTCAGGCTATGTCAAAGCTAAGGGGCACGGTTTCATCACCCCCTTTTTCTATAGCCCCCAAGTCCTTCCCTGAGGGCCCTCTCATGACCATGCCTGTCTTAGGTGGTCCCTCTTTTGAGGAATCTTACCTGTCATTGGCTAACCGGTCATGCACTGGGGGCCAAGCAGGGTGAAATAAGTTGGGCAGAGGTGGTGCTCCTGCCAGGGAGATAAGCTTTGTCTCCTCAGTGGCTTAGGGTCCCAAGGTCTCTCATTCGGCCTTAGCCATGGAGAGGTTACAGCTTCTGAAACCAGGCAGGGTGGTTCCCAACATCATCTCTCCCCCTTTTTTGTTTGTGAACACAATTATAGTTGTTAAGCCTGTGAAACCTATGATTTGCTGTTCCTGAATGCAATCTTGAGCAAACAATCTCCATATACATTATAAAACACAAATAAGGGTTAGGACAAAGAAATATCCAAGGACTGCCATGACCCAAACTCGTAAATTCAGTCCATTGAACCAGTTTTTAGGGTTCAGCCATTGTAGATAATTGTGGAGGGTCTGGAACACTTTTTGTTCAGTAAGGCCTTTACTCGAGCATTAAGAGCCTTGATGTCCCCCCATGTGGTAGGGGACACACCTAAAGAGAATATTATGGGCCCTGCGGGGTTTTTCCCTCAGCAGGAGGCATTTGGGCCTCAGCCCTGTCATTGGGGCAGGCCCCATCCTTCTCCATTGGCAGATCCAGGACCATGAGTGATGTTGTGAGTGTCCATTTTCCTTCAGGTTGTTCAGGGTCAGCTGGGCCATCTCGTCTGTCAGTTGTTTGATTCTCGGCTCCAAGTAGCAGAACTTGGTATCTATTTCACTCATGATAAAGTTTTATTCTTTTGACTGGTAGCCAGACAGGACCTGTAAGAATGGAAACACGTGCATACCCTCTTCCCCATGTTAAAGATCTACAGGGCCAGATCCCAGCAGATCTCTATATAAAACCTGAGGATTAGATGACTTTGGCTCTTTCTTCTGAAAATGTTTCTCAATTGGAGTACAAAGTGATCCATCACAATTTAGAAAATTATATGTAAACATAGCTAATATAATCAAATATTGGGGGAAGGACTCAAGACTCCCCCTTTTTTGTTTTTTAAGATTTTTTAAAAAAATATTTATTTTCAGAGAGAGGAGAAGGGAGGGAGAAAGGGCAATGTATGGTTGCCTCTCACATGGCCCTCACTGGGGACCTGGCCGGCAACCCAGGCATGTGCCCCATCTGGGAATTGAACTGGGACCCTCTGGTTCCCAGCCCGTGCTCAATCCACTGAGCTATGCCAGCCAGGCTGTTTTTTAAGATTTTTAAAAGTATGATGAGCCCATTCTACAATTGCCTGACTGGTTGGAATGTAAGGTATTCCTGTTTTATGTTGGATATTACAACGCTGAAGAAAAACCTGAGTAGAATGGGTAAGGTATCCAGGGCCATTATCAGTTTTAATTTGCTGAGGCCATCCCAAATGGCCAAAGGACTCAAGCCAATGGGTTTGTATATTTTAAGCAGATTCTCCTGTTAAAGCAGATGCATGTAGGGAACAAGAGTAAGTATCACTAGAAATATGAAGATATTTGAATTTTCCAAAGGGAGTGTAATGAGTGACATCTGTTTGCCAAATTATTTGAGAACTTAGTCCTTGAGAATTAACTCCTGTAGATGGGGGTGCCTCGCTAAGGGCTTGGCAACCAGGACATTCTTTAATAATTTGCTCAGCTTGGGAGCAAGGAATGTCAAATTGTTTTGGAGCACCTGGCTATTTTGGTGAAAAAACTGATGAGAAGCTGTTGCGTGCTGGAAGGTAGTAAGGACACTGACTAAGGCATCTGCCTTATTGTTACCATCTACCAGGGGGCCAAGCAAGCGTGAATGGGATCGAATATGAGTAATGAAGAGGGGGTGTTCTCCCTTGTCAAGGAGAGACTGTAGGGTCAAAAATAGGTTAAATAGATTGGGGTCAATAGAAGTCTTAATTATGCCTGATCTAGATGAAGAATAGAATAAACAGTATATCCTGAGTCACAGACTATATTCAAAACTTCCTGGGGCCGTTGCTGCAGGGCCATGATTTCAGCAAAAAGCTGGGCCCTTTGAGTAGAAGAATGTCCTGAGGATACAAAACTTCTCCAGTTTTCGCCCTCTTGCCAGGTAATAGCAGCCCATCCAGTTTTTCTAGACCTGTCGAGAAACACAGTTCTTGCTCCAGTTATTGGTGTTTGGCTGACCTTTTCTGTTAGCCTTATTTGAAGGAATGGAATGTTTTGAAGCAATTTATCTGAAGGCAGGTTAATTTCTAGTCCTCCTATGAAATCGGCTATGGAACACTAAAATTCTAAAGATTGAGCTGACAATTGTTGTAAATAGACCTGAGTTAAAGGCAGGATCATATCCAAATAACTGCTGTGTTTGCTCATGTCCTTTTATAACGAGATGGCACAATGCAGTTATGTTGGTGGTAATAGTACATTGTGGTTGATGAGACAGAACAAGGCACTCTGTCATAGCTAAGTGGGGTGATAGCTGTCCTATAATATCAGTTGAGGTTCCTAAGGTTGGGAAACAGAAAATCTGGACAGGAAACTGAATTAATCCTAGTTAGTTGTCACTGTTGAATATGTTGATTTATTATATTTAATTCTTGTAGGGCCTTGGAGGACAGGTTTCTTGGAGAATTAAGATCTGGATCCCTTTACGGGCATTAAATAAATCAGTTAATTGTTGGGTAGGTATTCCAAGGCTGGCTAGAACCCAGTTGATTGCTCCCAGAAATTGTTGGAGGCATTTAAAAGTGAATCCTTGGGTGGATTAATTTGAAGGACTTGAGGTCGAATTTCCTGTTAAAAGGATACACCCTAAGTATTTCCAAGGTTCTGAATGCTGGATTTTTTCTGGAGCAATTACTACCCCAGCAAAAGCTACAGAATTTTTAACAAAGGAAGCAGTTTTTGCTAAAATATCTTGTGAAGCAGCTGCAATCAGGATGTCATCCATATAATGATAGATAATGGAATTAGGAAACTGTGCTCTTACTGGCTGAATGGCAGTATAGATGAAATGCTGGCAGATAGTTCGGATGTTAAGCATTCCCTGAGGCAAAAATCTCCATTGAAACTGCTGTAAAGGCTGAAAATTGTTAATGACTGGGAGGGAAAATGCAAAATGCTCCTGATCCTTTTCTGCTAAAGGGGTTGTAAAGAAACAGACCTTTAGGTCAATAACTAAAAGTGGCCAATCCTTTGGAGTGCAAGCTGGTTTGGGGACTCCTGGCTGTAGGGGGCCCATAGGTTGGAGGGATTCATTGATTTTTCTTAGATCATGAATAAGCCTCCATTTGCCAAATTTCTTTGGTACAACAAAAATAGGTGTATTTGAAGGGCTGTTAGAGGGTTCAATATGACCTGCTTCTAATTGTTTAACTAAAAGGCAGGTCTGTTCAAGTTGCTCTCCCTTAAGTGGCCACTGATCAACCCATACCGGTGTATTGGAGAGCCAGGTAGGCGGTAGGGGAGTTATAAGACCAGTGGCCATTAGGAAAAATGTGGCAGAGAGATTTGCATCCCCCACTGACTGAGGAGATCACGGCCCCCAGTATCAACGGATGTAGGCAGGATATATTGTTGAATTCTCCCCACTTGTCCTTCTGGTCTGTAACATTTAAGAGACCATACACTGACTTGTGGTTGAGAAATGCCTCCAACACCTGTCACAGGTGTTCAGCTGTCTTTTAGAGGCCATTCTGGAGGCCAAAACTGATTTGAGATAATAGAGATGTCTGCTCCTGTATCTATTAGACCAGGAAAGGTCTTATCCTTTATCTTTATTTGTAAGATTGGTTTATTCAATTTAATTGATTCTGTCCAAAAAACTGATTGATTGTTTTTACTTCCGAAGCCTCCCTCTCTCCTCACTGTATTCTGAGTCTTTGGGATTACGTAGGAGAGTAGGAGCAGCTGGGCAATACATGTCTGGGCAGGAAGAAAATGATAACCAGAAGCTTTAAGCATGATTTTGATATCCCCTTGATAGTCTGAATCAATGATGCCCAGTTGAACAAAAAATGCCTCTGGTAGTAGTACTGGATCTCCCTAAGATTAAACTGACCATTCCTAGGGGTAAAGGTCTCCAGACACCAGTGGGAGCTATAATTACTTGATCCTGTTTCTTCAAGATGAACTTCTTGGAGGTGACCAAGTCCAGCCCTGTGCTTCCACAGGCGGCTGCACAAAGGTTGGAAACTGTGCATTTCCCTGCATTCTCTGATATTGATTGCTGTTCTGAAAGCTCCAATTGGGGTTGGGGGCGCTGGAGCGGGCACCCCCTTGAAAGTTTCCCTGAATAGGTTGGCCATTTTTGTCAAATTTAGAGCAGCATTCCTTTGCCCAATGTCTGCCCTTGCCACAGTGCAGTCAATCCTTTAGGGGAAGCTTGTTGTTACCCTGTCCCCCTCTGGTGTGGATGAACAATCCTTGTGCAGGTGACCAGGATTTCCATAATTGTAACATCTTGGATCTCCCTTAATTGCAGCAGCTAAGAGAGAAGCCTTCTGCTGCTCTGTGACGACATCTTGGCAAGCCTTGATAAACTCACTGATGTCTTTGGTGGTAGTTCTCAGGGGTCATATAATGGTTCTACAGTCTTCTTGTTAGCATTTTCATAAGCTAGCTGCCACAAAAGAGATATGGCAGCTCTGTCATTATCTATTTGCCTTTCAATAGCTTCTTGGAGGTGATCAATAAAGTCAATATATGCCTCCGCAGCACCCTGATGGATATTGGTAAAGGAAGAAATTTCCCTGGCCTGAGAATCAGGCACGGCCTTCATAGCTCTGAGAGCAATTTGAGCACTTTGACTAAAAGCAAGAGGATCATCCACTGATTATTTTTAAAAATTCAACAAGATGGAAGACTCCCAAACTCTTTTTATGAAGCCTGCATAATTCTAATCCCAAAACCACATAAAAACATAAAGAAAGAAAACTTCAGGCCAAGATCGCTAATAAATACAGATGGTAAAATCCTGAACAAAATTAGGCAAAACTCATCCAGCATTATGTTAAAAAGATCATACACCATGATCAAGTGGGATTAATCCCAGGATGCAAGGATGGCACAATATTTGCAAATCAAAAAACGTAATATACCACATAAACAAAATGAAACATAAAAATCATATCATCATATCAATAGACTCAGAAAAACCATTTGAAAATGTACAGCACCAATTTATGATAAAAACACTCAGAAAAGTGGGAATAGAGGGAGGATTCCTCAACATAATAAAGGCTATATATGAGAGACCTACAGCCAACATCATAGTCAATGGACAAAAACTTAAAACTTTCACATTAACATCAGGAATAAGACAGGATGCCTGCTTTCACCACTCCTATTCAACATAGTACTGGAAGTCAGCCACAGCAATCAGGCAAGAAAAAGAAATAAAAGGCATCCAAATAGGAAATGAGGAAGTAAAAGTCTCATTGTTTGCAGATGACATGATAGTCCACATAGAAAATCCAATAGACTCCACAAAAAACTACTAGACCTAATAAATGAATTTGGCAAAATAGCAGGAAACAAAGTCAGTACTCAGAAATCAAAGTCATTTTTGTAAACCAACAATTAAATATCAGATACAGACATCAGGAAAATGACCCCATTTGCTATAGCAACAAGAAAAAAAAGTACCTAGGAACAAACCTAACCAAGGAAGTAAAAGACCTGTATTCAGAAATCTCTACAACACTGAAGAAAGAAATTAAGGAAGACACAAACAAATGCAAGCATGTACCACCCTCATGGATTAGAAGAATCAACATCATCAAAATGGCTGTATTACCCAAAGTGATCTATAGATTCAACACAATCCCTTTTAAAGTACCAATGACATATTTCAGAGCTATAGAACAAACATTTCAGAAATTTATATGGAACCATAAATGACACCAAGCAGCCACACCAATTTTGAGAAAGAAAAACAAAACAGGAGGGATCACAATACCCTATATCAAACTGTATTACAGGATCACTGTAATAAAAACAGCCTGGTGCTGCCATAAGTACAGTCACATAGACCAATGGAACAGAATACAGAGCCCAGAAATAAACCCATGTCTCTATGGTCAATTAATATTTGATGAAGGGGAAGAAACATAAAATGGAGTAAAAACAGACTCTTCAACAAATGGTATTGGGAGACTGGGACAGCTACCTGCAAAAAAATGAAACTCGAGCACCAACTTACACCATACACAAAGACAAATTCAAGGTGGATAAAAGACTTCAGTATAAGTTGTGACACCATCAAAGCCATAGAAGACAGCATAGGCAGGAAAATCTCAGACATTCCACGCAGCAACATCTTCACCGATATGTTCCCTAGAGCAAGGGACATAAAGGAAAGAATAAACAAATGGGACCTCATCAATTTAAAAACCTTCTGCATGGCTGAAGAAAACAGTATTAAAATGAAAAGAGAACCAACTATATGGGAAACATATTTGCCAATGATACCTCAGACAAGGGTTTGATCTCTAAAATATATAAAGAACTCATACGACTCCACTCCAGGAAAATAAAAAACCCAATTAAAAAATGGGCAAAAGAGTTGAAAAGACACTTCTCCAAGGAGGACATACAGAGGGCCCAGAGACATATAAAAAGATGCTCAGCATCACTAGTCATCAGAGAGATGCAAATTAAAACCACAATGAGATACCACATCACACGGGTCAGAATGGCCATCATCAACAAAGCGACAGATAACTGTTGGGAGGGGATGTTGAGAAAAGGGAACCCTACTGCACTGTTGGTGGGAATGCAGACTGGTGAAGCCACTGTGGAAAACATTATGAAATTTCCTCAGAAAACTAAAAGTGGAACTGCCTTTTGACCTGGCAATTCCACTTCTGGGATTATACCCTAAGAGCCTAAGGTTTCTCATATATGGCCTTTATTATGTTGAGGATTGCTCCCTCCATTCCCACTTTGCTAAGTGTTTTTATCATAAGTGGATGCTGTACCGTATCAAATACTTTTTATGCATGTATTGATACGATCGTGTGATTTTTTGTCTTTGCTTTTTTTTTTATGTGATGTATTACGTTTAATGTTTTGTGAATATTGTACCATCCTTGCATCCCTGGCATGAATCCCACTTGGTCATGGTGTATAATCTTTTTAATGTATCGCTGGATGCGGTTTGCTAATATTTTGTTGAGGATTTTAGCGTCAATGTTCATCACCGATATTGGCCTGAAGTTTTCTTTCTTTGTTGTGTCTTTTTCTGGTTTTGGGATTACGATGATAGTGGCTTCATAAAATGTGTTTGGGAGTCTTCAAACAATTTGGATTTTTTGGAATAGTCTGTGAAGGGTAGGTGTTAGTTTTTCCTTAAATGCTTTGTAGAATTCTCCTGTGAAACCATCTGGTCCAGGGCTTTTGTGTGTCGGAAGTTTTTTGATTGCTGCTTCAATTTCATCTGCTGTTATTGGTCAGTTCAGGCTGTCTACTTCTTCTTTATTGAGTTTTGGAAGATTATACTTTTCTAGAAATTTGTCCATTTCTCCTAGGTTTTCATATTTCTTGGCATACAGTTCTTCGTAATAGTGTCTTACAATCCTTTGTATTTCTGTGGTGTCAGTTGTAATCTCTCCTCTTTCATTTCTGATTGTGTTTATTTGGGTCCTCTCTCTTTTTTTGTTGATGAGCCTGATTAAGGGCTTGTCGATTTTGTTTATCTTTTCAAAGAACCAGCTCCTGGATTCATTGATCCTTAGAATTGTGCTTTTAGTCTCTATGTCATTTAACTCTGCTCCGATATTGGTTATTTCCTTCCTTCTACTTGCTCTGGGTTGTCTTTGTTGTTGTTCCTCGAGTTCTTGTGGGCATAAGGTTAGGTTCTTTGTTTGACATGTTTCTATTTTTTTTAGGTAGGCCTGTATCGCTATGAACTTCCTTCACAGGAGTGCCTTTGCTGTGTCCCGTAACTTATGGGTTGTTGTAAGTTCATTTTCATTTGTTTCAAGGAACTTTTTGATTTCTTCCCTAATCTTGTCCTTGACCCATTCATTGTTTAATAGCATGCTATTCAATCTCCATGATTTTGAGTGTTTTGGGTTTTTTTTCTTTGGGTTGGTTTCTAATTTCAGTCCCTAGTGGTCAGATAAAGTACTTGATAAGATTTAAATTGTCTTGAATTTGTTGAGGTTTGTTTTGTGTCCTATCATATGGTCTATCTTTGAAAATGTTCCATGTGCATTTGAAAAGAATGTGTATTTAGCTTCTTTGGGGTGAAAGGCTCTATATATATCAGTTAAGTCCATTTCTTCTTGGGCATTGTTCAATGCCACAATATCTTTGCTGATATTTTGTTTGGAGGATCTGTCCATTTTTGACAGTGTGGTGTTGACGTCCCCTACTATAATTGTGTTGCTGTCAATATCTTTCTTGAAGTCCTCCAAGATTTTCTTTATGTATTTGGGTGCTCCTGTGTTGGGTGCATATAGATTTACAATGTTTCTGTCTTCTTGGTGGAGTCTTCCGTTGAGTATTATGAAGTGTCCTTCTGGATCTCTCTTTATGGCCCTTTTTTTGAAGTCTATTTCGTCTGATATGAGTATTGCTACCCCAGCTCTTTTTTCTTGTCCGTTTGCTTGGAAAACTTGTTTACAGCCCTTCACTTTCATTCTGTTTAAGTTTTTTTGTCCTGAGATGAGTCTTTTGTAGGCAGCATATGTGTGGGTTGTGCTTTTCTTATTCTATGTCTTTTAATTGGAGCATTTAATCCATTTATGTTTAAGGTTATTATTGATAGGTACTTATTCATTGCCATTTTTTTGTACCTGTGTCCCTCTCTCTCTTTCCCTTCCTTTCCTTAAATCAGTCCCTTTAGTATCTCTTGTAGAGCTGGTTTGGTGGAGGTGTATTCTTTTAGACTTCTTTTGTCTGGGAAGCTCCTTATTTGGACTTCTATCTTGATTGAGAGCCTTGCTGGGTAGAGTAGTCTCAGTTGCAGGCCTCTGGGTCTCATTACTTGGAATATTTCTTGCCATTCCCTTCTGGCTTGGAGTGTTTCCATTGAGAAGTCAGCTGCTAACCTTATTGGGGCTCCCTTGTATTCTACTTCCTGTTTCTGCCTCACTGCCTTTAGGATTCTCTCTTTGTCTTGGAATTTTGCCATTTTAATGATGATGTGTCTTGAAGTGGGCCTGTTAGGGTTCCTTTTGATTGGGACTCTCTGTATTTCCTGGATTTGTGTGACTTTTTCTCTCATCAGATTAGGGAAGTTTTCCATCATTACTTTTTCAAACAGGTTTTCTATCCCTTGCTCCTCTTCTTCTCCTTCTGGTATTCCTATTATAATGAATGTTATTACATTTCATGTTGTTCTGCATTTCCCTTAATACCTCTTCATTCTTTCTGAGTCTCTTTTCCTGTTCTTGCTTTTTTTGGGTGTATTTTTATACCTTGTCCTCCATCTCGCTGATGCGATCCTCTGCTTCATCGACCCTGCTTTTGATTCCTTCTATTGTGTTCTTCAGTTCAGATATCGTATTCTTCATTTCCTCTTGGCTCTTTTGGATAGTTTCTATTTCCTTTTTCATGTTGTCATAGTTTGCAGTGAGTTCATTATAGTTTCCCTGTAGTTTCTGGTCATTTTCTGCAGGCTCCTCCAGCTTCTTGAGCTTCCTGATAACCAATGCTTTGAACTCCATATCTGATAGTTGGCTTGCCTCTGTTTCATTTATCATTTTTTCTGGGGCTTCCTCCTTTCCTTTCATTTGGGGATTGGTTCTTTGTCTTCCTGTTGTTTGTGAGATTGTTCTTGCTAGCCTCTGTTTCTTAAATTGATGTGTTCTGACTCCCTCGTTTTATGGTATGAACTTCTATGGTAGTGTACCTGCGAGATTCAGTTTTGTAGTCTCCTTAATCTCCTTAGCTCACTGGTCATGGACTGTCGTTTATGTTGGCTCTCTGTATATCTTTGGGTTTTTGTTGTTTTTGGGTCTTTCTTTGGTGGGTACTCTCCTCCATCTATTTACCTGAGGGCCACTCCATCCACCACACCTTGTATTCTGTTTTTAGGGTTTGGATAGGTTATGTTCAAGCTGATTCTTCTGTGTGAACAAGGTTTTGAGATTTCTCTCTCACTCTTGTTCGGTTGTTTGTTGTGGGTAATTTCTCCACCAATTGGTGTATTATGTATTCGGTCCTGGATTGAGTTTAGTGTGGGTACCACTTCCTTCTTCACCTTCTTCTCTTGTTTTGTGTTGGTGGTTCCTTCGTTGGTGGATTGCCTCTTTCCACAGGTGTACTGGTGTTCACTGCTCTCACCTTGCAAGTTCTCTGGAGTAGCAAAGTTAATTTTGTGTCACTGTCTCTGTTTTTTGAGCTGACCCTTGTCTAACTCTGGTCTCTTCACAGCTCCAGGTTTTAATGTCTCACCATCCAATCTTTCAATCTCCCCTGTAATCTTGGTCACCAATCTTTTTATATGCTGGAATATAGCTGGGTGATCGCTCTGCTCCTCAGAAAATTGGCCAGATGTCTCATCAGTGGGCAGGAGAAAGCGGAACCCACTCCCTCCTATTTCACCGTCATTTTCTCTCCTTGTCCATGTGTCTTTTATAGTTCTGAAAATGCTTCCCCTTTTTCACCCAGTATCTCCTTCCTCCTCCCCTCTGGTTACCATCAGATTGTTCTTCATTTCAGTGTCTCTGGTTTTATTTTATTTGCTTCTTTGTTTTGTTTATTAGGTTCCACATACAGGTGAGATTATACGGTATTTGCCTTTCACTGCCTGGTTTATTTCACTCAGCATAATGTACTCCACTTACTGTCACAATGGGTAGGAGATCCTTCTTTCTTTCTGCTGTACAGTATTCCATCGTGTAAATGTCATATAGTTTTTTAATCTGTTCATTTACTGATGGGCACTTAGGTTGCTTCCAGCACTTGGCTATTGTAAATAGTGCTGCTATGAACATTGGGTTGCACAGGTTCTATTGGATTTGTGTTTCATGGTTCTTTGGATACAATCCTAGCAGTTCAGTTGCTGTGTCAGAAGTTTCATTTTAGGTTTTCTGAGGAAAGTCCATCTGTTTTCTATAGTGGCTGCAACAGTCTGCAGTCCCAACAACAGTGCACTTAAGGTTTCCTTTTCTTCACATCCTCACCAACACTTGTTGTTTGTTCCTTTGTTTATGATAGCCATTCTCACTGGTGTGAAGTGGTATTTCATTGTGGTTTTAATTTGCATCTCTCTGTTGACTAGTGATGCTGAGCATCTTTTCATATGTCTCTGGGCCCTCTGTATGTCCTCCTTGGAGAAGTGTCTGTTGAAGTCCTATACCCATTTTTTAACTGGGTTGTTTGTCTTCCTAGAGTGTAGTTGTGTGAGTTATTTATACATTTTGGAGGTCAAACTGTATAAGATATCATTGGCAACTTTGTTTTCCCATATGGTTGGTTCTCTTATTATTTTAATGCAGTTTCCATTAGCCATGTAGAATCTTTCTCATTTGATTAGGTACCAGTTGTCTATTCTTTCCTTTATGACCCTTGCTCTAAGGGACATATTGGTGAAAATATTGCTGCGTGGAATGTCTGAGATTTACCTGCCGATGTTCTCCTGAAGGATTTTATAGCATCGCAACTTACATTTAAGTCTGTTATACACCTTGAATTTATTTTTGTGTATGGTGTAAGTTGCTGATCAAGTTTCATTGTTTTGCATGTAGATTTCCAGCTCTCCCAACACCATTTGTTGAAGAGCCTATTTTTACTCAATTTTATGCTGCTGCCTCCTTTGTCAATTATTAATTGACCACAGAAAGTAGGGATTATTTCTGGGCTTTCTATTCTGTTCCATTGGTCCATGTGTCTGTTCTTATGCCAGTACCAGGCTGTTTTGATTACATTGACCTTGTAATACAGTTTGATATCAGGTATTGTGATTCCTCCAACTCTGTTCTTTTTTCTCAGAATTGATGCAGCTATCAGGGTCATTTATGGCTCCATATAAATTTTTGAAATGTTTGTTCTATATCTATGAAATATATCATTCATATTTTAATAGGGATTATGTTGAATCCATAAATTGCTTTCTGTAGCATGGACATTGTGATTATGTTAATTATTCCAATCCATGATCATGGTATATTCTTCTGTTTGTGTCTTCCTTAATTTCTTTCTCCAGTGTTTTGTAATTTTCTGAATATAGGTCTTTTACCTCCTTGGTTAGGTTTATTCCTAGATACTTATTTTTCTTATTGTTATATCAAATGGGATTTTTATCCTGATATCTATTTCTGATGTTTCATTGTTGGTATACAAAAATGCCTTCAATTTCTGGATATGGACTTTGAATCCCGCTGTTTTGCCAAATTCATTTATTGGGTTGAATAGTTTTTGGTAGATTTTATAGGATTTTCTATGTATACTATCATGTCATCTGCAAACAATGACAGTTTTATTTCCTCTGTTCCAATTTGGATGCCTTTTATTTCTTTTTCTTGTCTGATTGCTGTGGCTAAATCTTCTAATACTGTGTTGAATAGAAGTGGTGATAGTGGTCAACCTTGTCTTGTTCCCAATCTTAGTGGGAAAGATTTTAGTTTTTGCCCATTGAGTATGATGTTGGCTGTATATCTCTCATATACAGTCTTTATTAATGTTGAGGAATGCTCCCTCTATTCCCACTTTGCTAAGTGTTTTTATCATAAATGGGTGCTGTACCTTATCGAATACTTTCTCAGCATCTATTGATATGATCATGTGATTTTTGCTTTTGTTTATGTGATTTATTACATTTATTGATTTATGAATATTGTACCACCTTGCATCCCTGGGATGAATCCCACTTGGTCTTCTTAATGTATTGCTGGATGCAGTTTGCCAGTACTTTGTTGAGAATGTTAGCGTTTATGTTCATCAGCGATATTGGCCTGAAGTTTTCTTTCTTTGTTGTGTCTTTTTCTGGTTTTGTGATTAGGATGATGTTGGTTTCATAAAAAGAGTTTGGGAGTCTTCCATCATTTTGGATATTTTGGAATAGTCTTTAAAGGATAGGGCTTAGCTCTTCCTTAAATGCTTTGTAGAATTCTCCTGTGAAACCATCTGGTCCAGGGCTTTTGTGTGTCGGGAGTTTTTTGATTGCTGCTTCAATTTTGTCTGCTGTTATTGGTCAGTTCAGGCTTTCTGCTTCTTTCTCATTGAATTTTGGAAGATTATACTTTTCTAGAAATTTGTCCTTTTCTCCTAGGTTTTCATATTTCTCGGCTTACAGTTCTTCATAGTTGTATCTCACAATCCTTTGTAATTCTGTGGCATCAGTTGTAATCACTCCTCTTTCATTTCTGATTGTGTTTATTTGGGTCCTCTCTTTTTCTCAATGAGCCTGCTTAAAGGCTTGTCAATTTTGTTTATCTTTTCAAAGAACCAGTTCCTGGATTCATTTATCTTTAGAATTGTGCTTTTAGTCTCTATGTCATTTAATTCTGCTCTGATCTTGGTTATTTCCTTCTTTCTACTTGCTTTAGGTTGTCTTTGTTGTTGTTCCTTGAGTCCTTGTAGGTGTAGGGTTAGGTTGTGTGTTTGAAATGTTTTTCTCTTTTTTAGGTAGGCCTCTATGACTATGAACTTCCCTCTCAGGACTGCCTTCACTTGTCCCATAAGTTTTGGGTTGTTGTGAGTTCATTTTCATTTGTTTTGATAAAGTTTTTGATTTCTTCCCTAATCTCATTATTGACCCATTTATTGTTTAATAGCATGCTATTCAATCTCCATGAGTTTGAGTGTTTTGGGATATTTTCCTTTGAGTTGGTTTATAATTTCAGTCCCTTATGGTCAGAGAAAATACTTGATATGATTTAAATTTTCTAGAGTTTGTTGAGGCTTGTTTTGTGTCCTATCATATGGTCTATCTTTGAAAATGTTCCATGTGTATTTGAAAAGAATGTATATTTACCTTCTTTGGGGTGAAAGGCTCTCTATATATCAATTAAGTCCATTTCATCTATGGCATTGTTCAATGCCACTATATCTTTGTTGATATTTTGTTTGGAAGATCTGTCTATTTTTGACAGTGGGGTGTTAAAATCCTCTATAATAATTGTGCTGTAGTCAATATCTTTCTTGAAGTCCTCCAAGATTTTCTTTATGTATTTGCCTGCTTCTATGTTGGGTGCATATATATTTACGATGTTTATGTCTTCTTGATGGATTCTTCCCTTGAGTATTATGAAGTGTCCTTCTGGGTCTGTCTTTATGGCCCTTTTTTTGAAGTCCGTTTTGTTTGATATGAGTGTTGGTACCCCGGTTCTTTTTTCCTGTCCATTTGCTTGGAAAATTTGTTTCCAGTCCTTCACTTTCAGTCTGTGTAGGTCTTTCATCCTGAGGTGGGTCTCTTGTAGGCAACATATGTGTGGATTGTGCTTTCTTTCAAAATAGCTATTTTATGTTGTTTAATTGGAGCATTTAATCCATTTGCTTTTAAGATTATTATTGATAGGTACTTATTCATTTCTATTTTTGGACAGTACCTGTGTTTCTCTCTTTCTTTCTCTTTTCCTTCCTTTCCTTAAAGCAGTCCATTTAGCATCTCTTGGAGAGCTGGTTTAGTGGAGGTGGATTCTCTTAGACTTCTTTAGTCTTGGAAGCTCCTTATTTGGCCTTCTAATTTGATTGAGAGCCTTGATGGGTACAGTAGCCTCGGTTGCAGGCCTCTGGTTCTCATTACTTGGAAAATTTCTTGCCATTCTCTTCTGGCTTAGAGTGCTTCCATTGAGAAGTCTGCTGCTAACCTTATCAATGCACCCTTACATGTTACTTCCTGTTTCTGCCTCATTGCCTATAAGATTCTCTCTTTGTCTGGAATTTTGCCATTTTCATTATGATGTGTCTTGATGTGGACCTTTTGAGTACTTTTGTTTGGTACTCTCTGTGTTTCCTGGATTTGTGTGACTTTTTCTCTCATCAGATTAGGGAAGTTTTCCATCATTATTTTTCCAACCACATTTTTTATCCCTTGCTCTTCTTCTTCTCCCTCTGGTATCCCTATTAGATGGATATTATTACATTTCATGTTGTCCTGCATTTCCCTTAATCCCTCTTCATTCTTCCTGAGTCTCTTCCTCTTCTTGCTCTTTTTGGGTGTTTTTTTCTACCTTGTGCTCCAGCTCGCTGATGTGATCCTCTGCTTCATCGAGCCTGCTTTTGATTCCTTCTAGTGTGTTCTTTAGGTCATATATTGTATTCTTCATTTCCTCTTGGCCCTTTTGGATAGTTTCTATTTTCTTTTTCATGTTGATATAGTTTGCCATGAGTTCACTGTAGTTTCCCTATAGTTTCTGGTAATTCTTTATGAGCTCATCAAGCTTCTTGAGCTTCCTGATAACCAATGCTTTGACCTCAATATCTAATAGTTGACTTCCCTCTGTTCCATTTATCATTCTATCTTGGGATTCCTCTTTTGCTTTCGTTTGGGGATTGTTTCTTTGTCTTACCATTGTTTGTGAGACTCTTCTTGTTAGCCTCTGTTTCTTAAGTTGATCTGTTCTGACTCTCTGTGCTTATGGTATGAACATGTGAGATACAGTGTTGCAGTCTCTTTAATCTCCTCGGTTCTCTGGTCTTGGACTGTCGTTTATGTTGGCTCTCTGTATGTCTTTGGGTTTTGATTGTTGTTGGGTCTTTCTTTGGTGGATCCTTACCTCCACTTGGTTTACTGTGGGTCACTCCATCCACCACACCTTGTATTCTGTTGTGCAGGTGGACAGGTTGTGTTGAAGCTGATTCTTCTGTGTGAACAAGGTTTTGAGGCTTCTCTCTCACTCTTGTTAAGTTGTTTGTTTTGCGTAGTTTTTCCACTAATTGTTTATATTTCCAGGTCAGTCCTGGTTTGAGGTGTGTGAGTTCCACTCCCTCCGTTACCTTCTTCTGTTGTCATCTGTTGGTCATTCCTTTGTTGGTGGGTTTTCTCTTCCAGCAGGTATCCTGATGTTCACAGCTTCCACCTACACTTTTTTATGATCAGTTGGAGGGGGAAGGCAAAATGGTTTAAGATAGCAGGAGTGTATTCTATGATATTTATTGTACCAATCCTTAAAGAAGATATAGGAGATCCTTTGGATATGTATAGTATTAACTGGGATAGTTCACCTAGCTAGTCACTTTTAAGAAAGGTTTGGAAGTAGGTAAGACTCTTGTTAGGGAGGGAAAGGATTGTGAGTTGGATCTAGAAATCAGTGAGCTTGTGGGAGGTCAGATTATGAGGTAAAGTGAGAGTAAAGGACCAAAAATAGGTGTAGTGTGTGAGAGAATAAAGTTATCCACAACAGTAGTAAAGTTCAGGAAACAGTGGAATGGGCTAAGACCTGTGGGGTGGGGGTGCTGTGTAAAATTTACAATTGTATGGAATAGCAATTATTTACAATGACAATGGAGCAATAATCATATGACAGACTATGTGATCTGGAAAACAAGATTAGGAAGTATAGGGCCTAGAGTGTTGTGTTAATGGAACACAAGTGAAGTGAAAGACAGTAAGTTAAGAATACACTATGAATGAGAGAATAAGGTAAACCAGTCAAACAATGCAATTCAATCAGTCAAGCGAAGAAGACTAAACAGAAAGAAGAGAAATACAAAAATACTAGTAAAATGAAAGATGTAAGAATAATGAAAAAATAATAATACAAATGTACAATATCTTGCAAGTCCTTTGGAGTAGCAAAGTGAAATTTGTCTCACTGTCTCAGCTGTTTGGGTGACCCCTGTTTGGGTCCAACTCTGGTCTTTTCACAGTTTCTGGTTTTATTGTCTCACTTGTGGGAATTATTAAGAAATAGAACAACAACCAAAAACAAAAAATCCTAACAACAACAACAACAACAAAAAACCCTTCCTGCTGGCTTCAAAACTGGCTAAGCCAGTTATGCTGGACTTCCTGTCTGCAGCAGGCTGAGCAGGGAATTGGTTTCTCTTCTCTCCCTTCCTGAGTGGCACTGGACTTGTCTCTGGCCCAGCCCCCCAGTGCTCCTCCATGCTCAGACTAGACCTACAGTCCACCAGCTGAGCTGTTCTTGAGGTGTTCCAATTGGGCAATTCACACACCCCCTTCTCACTCTTTGTTGTCCTAGATGCTTGGGGCTCTCAAAGTCCCTTCAGGCTAGTTCAGATCCCTCAGTGTGTTAAGTCTTTCTGGGGATTGCTGACTCCCTGATTGATGGGCAGGGATTTTGCCCATGGTTGCCTGGCTGCCACTGTGGATGCTGGTGTGGGCCTCCTCTGCTGTTTCCTTGGGGACACATGGGACAGGCGGGCTCAGACCCGGGCCTGTGTTCTGGCAGAACATTCAGCCACAGGCCTCTCAGTGGGTGCATAGCATCCTGGGATGTAGGCTTGTGCCCAGGGTCTTCCTCAGCAAGCACTCTCCTGGGTACCTAGATGTGCACTCTCCTGGAGCTTCAGTTGTGAGATCAGGATCCTTTTAGCCACTGTGGGGGCATCCCAAGGCTGGGTGGGGAAAGAGCCCGATGGACTGCTGCAGCAGAGTTCCCCAAACAGCTAGCTGCATTGTGTCTCTTTCTTTACTTTTTCTTTTTTAAAAAAAATTGCTCCTGTTCAAGCCTGCCGCTCCATGCAAGGGTCTGGCCTCTCACTCAGCCTAATTTTCCAACAAGACCAGGGAGTATCCTGGTCAGGGCCGGCCAGGCCCAACCTTCAACTCTCCCCAGCTGTCGCACACAGACTCCATGGGTGCTCATAGCCCCTGTGTGTTTGCCACTTTGGCCTTTTCCCCTCCCTGCAGCTTCAAGCAACCAAGTCTCTCCTGGTGCTGTCCCAAGGTTATTTGGTAGGGGAGGGAGCTGTTGACCTGACTCTCTCCCAAAAACCGTGCAGCAGACCCAGATGGCACCGGGTTTGGTGCTGCTGCCATCCTCGTCCCTCCACTGGACCCAGGGACCTTTTTTGTCCTGAAGATCTCTCCTTACTGGCTGATTTTTCTATGATCTGTATAATTTAGGTCTTCAATCTTCATATATGCTGGGGTACTGTTGGCTGTTCACTCCGTTTCTCAGAAGGTCAGCTAGGTGTTTCACAGTGCACAGGAGGAGTGCACTCCGCTCCTACCTATCTTGCTGCCATCTTCCCTCTCCGAAAAAGTAAAGTTTGAGAGAAGAGAAAGAATGGGAAAGATGAAGGCAGAATGGAGTAAGAGAAGGGAACAGTAAAATTTGAGATCTGCAATACAAAAATAATGAGAATCTGGAGATAAGGTTGAACAAGTACAACAACTACCCTATCCATAATGAATAAGCAAAGACTGATAAAAGTAGAGAGAGAATGTGGGTATTTTAAGAGTGGGAAAAATAATGTGAGATAACCATTGATATGAAAATTTGTTTTGAGAGACTGGATGGGAGAGAAATATTATAAGTGCAGATTGGAGACATGTTATAGCAAGAAAGAAAACAAAATTTAAAATGAAAATAATAAGAGGAAAGAAGAAAGTAAAATGAGGTAACAGACAGGAGGAACAAAACATAAGAATTGAATGAACTGTAATAAAAAATCTAGTGAGTTAATATGAACAAACTTGAAGGACAAGAAAGGAATGTTAAAAAACTATGCAGGAAAGCAGATATTGCAAATCATGGAGAAGACCATGGTGGAATTCATCTTGGTAGCATATAGTATTTACCACTGTTTTTATCTTTCTGTATCTACCTCTGGTGATGTCAGGCAGTGTTCCAATGTGACCTTAGGCAGCCTGTTTGAGACTACCATGGATCCATTATTTGTGGCTGACTCCTTCAGTTGTTAATCTAGTCACTTTACAATCAGCAGTCAGGCTTAAGTACCACACAGTGGGGCAGAGTAAGTCCTGGGGGCAGGACTATTGCTTCCCCCAGGGTGATGCTACTCAGAGGGGAGTAGTAGGCCTGAACATGGTGGTTCCTGCCTTTTGGAGGATAACTCAGCACAGGGATCCTGGTGGCTTTCCCTCTTAGCTCTCTCCTAAAAGCAACCATTCACAATCTTTCCTTGAGCATCTCTAGTCCACTCTGCCTTCCCCCTTTGCCCCAGCCCAGAGTAAGTGGTTCCATATGAAAATGTATGTATTGGCCCTGTAAGTGGCTCTGTGCATCCAGCCATTCATCTCTGGCAGAGAGAAACCCTGCTGCTTTTCACAGCTGGATGTTATCTGCGTACTTTCTAGGTTATGGTGCCATAGGCTAGGGAGCCTAGGGTGGAGTTTAGATGGCACACTAATCAGGAGGATCCTCCAGTTCACTGGCATCCCTCCAGCACTTTAGCTGCCACCTGTGGCCAGCCAGGCCTCTTAGGTCTCCTCTGCACGATGTACCAATTATTTTGTGATGAAGCTGTTTCTCTTGTCTGCCCATGGTTATAAGGCTTCTCTCCTGCTATTGTTCACTTGTTTATTCTGGATGATTTCTCCATGATTTAGTTGTAAGTCCAGATTGATCCTGGGAGAACATTTGACCTCCCTCTCACATCCATTCACTCCTCTGCCACCTTGGATCCTTAATCTAATGTTATTTTTAAACTTTATTGAAATACTTTTCCATTTTTGATACTTGGCTACCATCCAACAAATTGACTATTTCATCTTCACAGCACTTTGTTTAGAAAATATCACTAAAAAATAAACTTAGAAAAAATATGTGATATTAGCTCCTCATTTCATGAAGCAGTTCACAGCTATCTTACTCTTTGCTGGAAAACTTTACTATTAATGCTATTTTTAAAGGGGCATTTTCATGGGGTTTAATATATTTCGAAGTGGTTCAAAAGTAAACATGAGTTGCATTCATCGCACTTAGGACCTGATTTACAGCAATGTTGTAGAAATAACTTAGAGGGGAGTTGATGTCCCAAGTCATACAGCACATTCATCTCTCTCACTTGGTCTTAAATCTCTTCTTAAAGAACTGACAGATCAGTGTAAATGCTATAAGAAACTTCAGAGATTTGGCTGCATTTATTTTACTAAAATTCTTTTTACATAAAATAAAGATAACTTATTCTACTTTTAGTGTTTGTTTAGCTGCCCAAATATATCCTTCAAAATTAAACCAATTTCTTAAATATTTCTAGAGCAGTGTCAAGAAGGCATCTGAAGCCAAGGCTAGTGTGCTTTTGAAGATTTACACCGGAAAAAATCTCTAAGGATTTCAGTCATATAGAGGCAATATTTCTGTTGAGGAAACTTGTATCCAGGCTGACATTTTCCATCCTAGCTTTTCTACCTGCTGTGATGTTAAATGGTGAAGATATGAAATCTCTAACGTTGGGGTTATAGCACAACTTTCACTAGTCTCCAAGGGCTTTTTTCTCACAGCCATTGTTTCTGATGCCAGATGATCTAAGAAGATCATGGAAACCTGGCACATACCTCCTTTGTTGGCTAATACCACCAAAGAGAATTAATTGTTATTGCTTTTGGAAACTCTCATCTAATGCACAAAATAGTAACAGCAACAGTTATGTCTTTTTTTTTTCTTTTTGGCAAAGGTTACAGAGTAGAGGGATTATGAACACTATGATTTTATTGTAGCTGCCCCAAACAACCAGTTATAAGATACCAAAAGGGTGTTACATTCCTATGTCTGAGAATTTTATAAAGTTGTAAAGCTAGAGGGCTCCACTAATTTGCTTGAGTTGATGAGATACAATGAAGTTGCACCTCCTATCTCATTCAGCATGCCTTGAATATGTCATAACTCCTTGGCCCATGATTGGTTTTCCCATTATCCTGTGGAGAGCACATTATTAATTAGGTCAACCCAAATCCCAACATTCTGCCAAGCTACTCTTTATGTAATTATGTTGTACCCCAGTGTCATACTCCTATCTTTGATTAGCTCCAAGCCACAGTACACTCACTCTTCACTGTGGCCAACCACAACTTTGAATCACTCTCTTGCTTAAAAATGGAAGCATTGATTCCACATCCTCCAGAAGTCCCTTTCAACTTCCTTCCATTCCCCATGGGCAATCTAATCCCTGCCTTGAACTTGCCTTAATGCTTTTTGACTTGCTTTCTCTGTTTATTTTGTCTAGATGCCTCTTCCATTCAATCAATGTACAAGCACAGACCCACATTTAGTTTTCCAATATGGCATTCTAGTGGTCAGTGTAGTGCTCCTTACCCAGAAGATTCAAAAGAAGTTTCTTTGGACGACATTAGCCAGGGAGAGTTGGAACTCTTTTCTCCTAAGGCTCCATCAATTGGATGCTAATGCTTTATAAAGTAGAGTTAACCCTCTATATAGCTATGTTCTAGGGCAACTGGAAAGCCTAGTGTCCATTTTTAGTAGACATATGTCATTTGTGGTTATAATTTATGGCTATGTTTTTTTTTTTCCTAACAATACCTTAAGTGAATTCATTCTAAGAAATTACCCTTCTTCCATGTTATGCCTTCTTGGAATGAGGAAAATTCTAGGCACTTCCTTCCTCCATAGAAGCAAATGACGTCTTTTTTCTAGTTTATTCAGAACAAACCAAATCAAGGAGTGGGCCAAGAACCTGACTTGATCCACACTCTTACTTCTGCCATGCTGACTCTAACAAAGAAGCACCTAGAAAAAAAAATGTTGAAATGTATTCATTCCAAAGGCATGCAGATGAGGTGATCAATTAATTCCTGCTGTGTTCATGTATAGAGTTTCCCTACACCCAACCCTTCGTCCTCTATTGTTCCATTTAATTAACTAGGCTTCCATATAGGTTTTGAGCTACATAATAACCCTCCAATAAATTCACTTTAGTTACTTCCAATCAAAGACCCTCAACATACACTTTTCTCTATTATCGATTATCTTTTATTTTTTTTTCTTGCTTTTTTTAGGGCTTGACATTATTTTATTTTATTTTACTTTTTTAAACTAATGTTTGAATACAGTTGTCTCCATTTTCCCACCAACAGTTTTCCTTGCCCTACCGACGTGCAACTCCATCCTCAATCCCACCCCCACCCCCCCCTTGGCTTTGTTCATGGGTCCCTCATTGCTGTTCATTTATGTCCCTTTTCCTTCTTTTCCCGTTATTTCCCTCTCCCTTCCCCTCTGGAAACTATCAGTTTGTTGTCAATTTCAAAGTCTCTGACTATATATGGCTTGCCAGTTTGTTTTTTAAATTAGGTTCTACTTATAGAAGAGATCACATGGTATTTGTCTTTCACCACCTGGCCGACTTCACTAGTATAATACTTTCCAATTTTCATCCATGCTGTCTCAAAGTGTATAAGTTCCTTCTTTCTCTCTGCTATGTAGAATTCCATTATGTAAATATACCATAGTTTATTGATCCATTAATTACAGATGGGCACATAGGCTGCTTCCAGCACTTGGCTATTATAAATTGTCCTGCTATGAACACTGGGGTGAGTAGGCTCTTTTGAATTAGTGTTTCAGTATTCTTAGGGTATAAACCCAGCAGTGAAATTGCTGAGTCAAAAGGCAATTCCATTTTCAGTTTCTTGAGGAAATTCCATACAGTTTTTCATAGAGGCTGCACAAGTTTGCATTCCCACCAACAGTGCTCTAGGGTTCCCTTATCCCCACAACCCTACCAGCACTTATTGTTTGTTGATTTGTTTATGATGGCAATTCTGACTGGTGTGAAGTGGTATCTCCTCGTGGTTTTAATTTGCATCTCTCTGATGGCTAGTGATGCTGACCATGCTTACATATGTCTCTGGGTTCTCTGCATGTTCTCCTTGGAGAAGTGTCTGTTCAGGTCCTTTACCTATTTTCATATCAGATTGTTTGTCTTGCTGGTGTGCAGTCATGTGAGTTCTTTATATATTTTGGAGAACAAACACTTGTCTGAGATATCATTGGCAAATATATTTTCCAATACAGTTGGTTCCCTTTTCATTTTCCTAAGTTTTCTTTGGGCATGGAGAAGCTTTTTATTTTGCTGAAGTCCCATTTATTTATTTTTTCTTATATGTCCCTTGCTCTAGGGGACATATTGGTAAAAATATTGCTGTGTGGAATATCTAAGATTTTCCTTCCTATCTTCTCCTCTAGGATTTTCATGGTATCATGACTTATATTTAAGTCCTTTATCCATCTTTTTTTTAATAATTACTTTATTGTTGTTCAATTACTGTTATCTGCATCCTCTCCCCTCCCCTCCCCCTCCAACACCACCACCCTCCCCCACATCCCTCCTCCCCCTTGGCTCTGTCCATATGTCCTCCCTAGTGGCTCCTGCCACTAGGAAGGAATGCTCCATCTATTCCCACTTTGCTAAGTGTCTTTATCATAAATAGATGCTGTACCTTACTGAATACTTTTTTGGCATCTATTGATATGATCATGTGATTTTTGTCTTTGCTTTTGTTTATGTGATGTATTATGTTTATTGTTTTGCGAATGTTGTACCATCCTTGCATCCTTGGGATGAATCCCACTTGGTCATGGTGTATGATCTTTTTGATGTATTACTGGATGCAGTTTGCTAATATTTTGTTGAGAATTTTAGCGTCAATGTTCATCAGTGATATTGGCCTGAAGTTTTCTTTCTTTGTTGTGCCTTTTTCTGGTTTTGGGATTAGGGTGATGCTGGCTTCATAAAAAGAATTTGGAAGTCTTCCATCATTTTGGATTTTTTGGAATAGTCTGTGAAGGATAGGTGTTAGTTCCTCCTTAAATGCTTTGTAGAATTCTCCTGTGAAACCATCTGTTCCAGGGCTTTTGTGTGTTGGAAGTTTTTTGATTACTGCTTTAATTTCATCCGCTGCTATTGGTCGGTTCAGGCTTTCTGCTTTGTCTTTATTGAGTTTTGGAAGATTATATTTTTCTAAAACTTTGTCCATTTCTCCTAGGTTTTCATATTTCTTGGCATACAGTTGTTCATAGTAGTGTCTTATAATCCTTTGTATTTCTGTGGTATCAGTTGTAATATCTCCTCTTTCATTTCTGATTGAGTTTATTTGGGCTCTATCTCTTTTTTTCTTGATGAGCCTGCTTGAAGGCTTGTCGATTTTGTTTATCTTTTCAAAGAACCAGCTCCTGGATTCATTGATCCTTAGAATTGTGTGTTTAGTCTTTATGTCATTTAATTCTGTTCTGATCTTGGTTATTTCCTTCCTTCTACTTGCTCTGGGTTGTCTTTGTTGTTGTTCCTTGAGTTCTTGTAGGCGTAGGGTCAGGTTGTTTGTGTGAACGGTTTCTATTTTTTTTAGGTAGGCCTGTATCGCTATGAACTTCCCTCTCAGGACTGCTTCGCTGTGTCCCATAAGTTTTGGGTTGTTGTTAGTTCATTTTCATTTGTTTCAAGGAACTTTTTGATTTCTTCCCTAATCTCGTCCTTGACCCATTCATTGTTTAACAGCATGCTATTCAGTCTCCATGTTTTTGGGTGTTTTGGGTTTTTTTCCTTGGGGTTGGTTTCTAATTTCAGTCCCTTGTGGTCAGAGGAAATACTTGGTATGTTTTCAATTTTCTTGAATTTGTTGACGCTTGTTTTGTGTCCTATCATATGGTCTATCTTTGAAAATGTTCCATGTGCATTTGAAAAGAATGTGTATTTAGCTTCTTTGGGGTGAAAGGCTCTGTATATATCAGTTAAGTCCATTTCTTCCAGGGCATTGTTCAATGCCACAATATCTTTGCTGATATTTTGTTTGGAGGATCTGTCCATTTTTGACAGTGGGGTGTTGAAGTCCCCTACCATAATTTTGTTGCTATCAATGTCTTTCTTGAAGTCTTCCAAGATTTTCTTTATGTATTTGGGTGCTCCTATGTTGGGTGCATATATGTTTACAATGTTCATGTCTTGGTGGATTCTTCCCTTGAGTATTATGAAGAGTCCTCCTGGGTCTCTGTTTATGACCCTTTTTTTGAAGTCTATTTTGTCTGATATGAGTATAGCTACCCCGGCTCTTTTTTCCTGTCCATTTGCTTGGAAAACTTGTTTCCAGCCCTTCAGTTTCAATCTGTGAAGGTCTTTTGCCCTGAGGTGGGTCTCTTGTAGGCAGCTTATGTGTGGGTTATGCTTTCTTATCGACTCAGCTATTCTGTGGCTTTTATTGGAGCATTTAATCCATTAACATTTAAGGTTATTATTGATAGGTATTTCTTCATTGTCTTTTTCCCCCTTCCTGTGTTTCCCTCTCTCTCTCTTTTCCTTCCTTTCCTAAAGCAGTCCCTTTAGCATCTCTTGTAGAGTTGGTTTGGTGGAGATGTATTTGTTTAGACTTCTTTTGTCTGGGAAGCTTCTTATTTGGCCATCTATGTTAATTGAGAGCCTTGCTGGATATAGTAGCCTTTGTTGCAGGCCTTTGGTTCTCATTACTTGGAATATTTCTTGCCATTCTCTTCTGGCTTGGAGTGTTTCTGTTGAGAAG
>PVJI01014983.1:0-42477 GCA_004026765.1 Micronycteris hirsuta
GAAAATGTATGTGGAGTGGCAGTCAGCCAACAGATGAACTTGAACACAACTGTTCAAATTGGAGACTCCCTGTTCACTAGGCAACCTTTTTCCTATAGTTAGTCATAATGCCATTCAATCTAAAGGTTAAAGCATAGCATTACCAGCTCTTATGAATTTCTCATGAGTTGCGATTAAGTGCAAGTAAATTCTAAGTACTGTTAGACTGAGCAATGTCTACAACCTAAATGCACCGATATGAAATAATATAGGTATGGGCCAACAATCACCCAGAGCTACTTCCATTACGAAATTGGTCTTTGCTTAAAAAAAAAAATAGCACGATACTTCCCTAGATAATGACTCACGGAAAGTGTTCCCCATGATTAACAATGGCATTTGTCTTATGCCTGGTGCCAGGAGCGGGAGCCTGTGGCTGACTGAAGCCAGCATGACAATAGAGATATCTTCTAGAAACAGGGCACTGTGCAGCTCATTCTTCCAGATCTTCTAGGGAAAATGAGGTGATGAGTGTGTTGATGTCTTCTAAAAACAATCTGCTAAGTGCTTTTTGATTCTGTGCCCTGATTACTGGCTGACCTATATAAGTTTGGCAATACTATTGCCCTAGAGGGCCTGGCGCTTTGACAAGCAGTTAAGGTCTTCAATTTAGAGGAATTTTGAAAAAGCCAAGATAAGCAGACCAATTTCCTAAAAAAGTATGTTCTTCTGATCTTTTAAATGTTAAAGGGGCCATGTCAGTAGATTATTCTGAGCAAGGAAAGCTCTGCCTCACGAAGACTGCCATTGTAAACCACTAGTCCCGAGCAATCACACGCTCCAGATGGAGTGCACTTCCCAGGCAAGAAGCAGTGACTGTCCACCTCTTGGGGCTGGGTGAGAAGGCAAACTAACTTGGGAGATTAGCCGTTGCGGGTAAATGACTATTTGTTGCTAGTGAATACGGTTGTTGCCAAGGGTGTAACGATCCAACAGGAGAACGCACAGAGCACGCCTGCCGTGGCACCTGACGCTATCATCCTCATCACAACAGAAACACATTCTGCTCGAGCTCAGATCAGGCGCTTTACGAAGGAACATAATCTCAAAGAGTTATCTGCACTCCCACGTTCACTGAGGCACTATTCACAACGGTCAAGTTGTAGAAAAAATCTAAATGTCTACTGATGGATGGATAAAGAAAACATGGTATATACACATAATGGAATATAATTTAGCCTTCTAAAAGAAGGAAATACTGTCATATGCGACAAGATGGATGAACCTGGAGGATGATGTGAAGTGAAATAAGCTAGTAACAGAAGGACAAATCCTATATTATCCCACTGATATGGAGTATCTAAAATAGTCAAACTCATAGCATGAGAGAGTGGAGTGGTGGCTGCCAGGAGGAGATGGGGAAGGAGAAACAGGAAGTTGCTCCAGGGTGGGAACAAAGTTTCCGTTTGGCAGCAAGAGTAAGTTCTGGAGCTCTGCTGTCCAACAGTGTACCTGCAGTCCACAGCAAAGGACTGTGCACGTAAACACTTGTGAAGAGGGTAGACCTCATGTTAAGTGTTCTTAACTACAAAATAAAATGGAATTTTTAAAAGAAGAAGAAATGCAAAAAAGAAAAATATCGTTTTTTTTTTTTTTTGCAGCCTGATTTTTGGACCAGAATAGCTCTAATATCTCAAAAGTATTATAATGTAATATACTTGAAATTTTATGTTTTCTAGTAATAATGATTTCAAACACTATTTTGTTAATAAGAATCCGATAGAAAGGGCAGAGTAACAACTTAAATACTGATTATTTCTAAAAAAACCCCCAAAACTCAGTTTGTTCACTGGTCTTTTTTGGCAGAAACACACACTATACTAGAAAACTAAAAGGAGCTTTAGGTTTTACCTTAAAAAAAAAAACAAGGAAACTTAAGACCCAAAAAGATTAAGGGAATGCCAGACCTAGTATTAGAAAGGGGCGTCTGTCCAAGGCTCTTTGCACTAATATGATTTGCACACTGAAATGATGCAAATTATCCTTAGATGGCATAAAAAAACACTATTGACCAGTTGTTTCTCATAATTTTCTGCCTTTGATCCTCACAAAAACTTTGCAACATAGGGGTAATTGGCACTACTTTTTTTTTCAGGTAAGAGACTAAGGCCAATGAAAATCATAAAACCAGAGGGAGGCCAGCTGGGACTCCGGTCCATGTCTAATCTAACTATTGCCCCGGCTCTTCTCAATACACCTTGCGGCCTCTGGGAGGTGATATGGGTCTTGTGACATCCTGCTAATAAAAAAGAAATCACTTGGTAATTGTCTGGCTGTTTCACAGAAGATGTTGATTTCAGAGGAGAGCTGTTCTAAGGTCACGTACCTGTAGTAGAGTCGATGGTAAAAAGGGGTGACAGGTCACTGGGGATGAGCTCGTAAGCCACTGTTCCATATATCCCAGAATCCCTGTCAGTGGCGAGAACATTGATGACCTCAGTTCCCGGCTGGGTCTGGCCACTTATGCTCATGACGTAGGTGGACGGGTTAAACACAGGTTCGTTATCATTCATGTCCTCCAGTTCCACACGAACAAAAGCTTGGGCACTTAGTCCACCCTGTTGATGAATGAGAAGGGATTACAAATGCATCTCCCCTGAACACTGGGATACGGAATAACTGCCAAAGGTCCTAGAACAGACTTTTGAAACACATAAAACTTAAAGATGAGCTCCTTGAAGATGAGCTTACGTGTAATATCATGGTATCTATACTTTATCACTTATTCTTAAATATAAATGCTATTATACTTAGGCATCTATGAGGCAATAATTTCAGACTGGAGGCCAAAGCTATTCAAACAAAGTTTTCCTGATGTCCAAAGAGAACAAAAAATTCACCTTTATCTCCAGAGCAATTTTTAACTGGTAAGGAGAAGGGGTAAGGAAGTATTTGTGGAGGATACAATTTTAGAAATGGTCATCAATGAAACCCTCACTAAGAAGATGCCATTTGAATTAAAGACTGGCCAATATGGGGAGCTTGACTTCAATGATCTGGACTGGAAAAGCATAACAGAAGCAAACAGCAGGTGCAAAGGCCCTGAGGCAGGAGTGCAGCAGTGTTCGTCCCAGGCCTGCTCCGGGAACCGAGAGGCAGGGACAGATCGTGGAGGACTCTGTGAGCCTCTGAAAGGACCAAGGCTCTGACCACTGGAGGGTTTTTAACAGAGAAGTTGCTTGATTTGACTTCAATGTTCACCATTACTCTGGCTGCAGTATTCAAAACAGGCTGAAGGCCAGCAAGGCTGGAAGGAGGGAAACCAGTTAGGGGCTGTTTGGAATCATCAGTGGTAGCACTGAAGGTAGTAATCCTATATACCTCGGGCCAGATTTGGTTCGAAATTCTGAATTGTTCAAGTTTTAGAAAAGTAATATACTGCATAAAATAGTGAGAAGTGGATCTGATACTGTTTATTTTCTGTTGCCTCCGCCTCAAAACAAGGAGAAGTGGAGAGAATACAACAGAAGAAAATAATCCTCTGTAATTTTTACTTTTCCAGAGTAAAAACATATGTTCCTACTTTAAAGCACCATTTTCCATTTGTATCTGGTACTCTGTGATACTTTCATCTTTGACAAAAATCCTTGGTAAGTCACACAGCCTGGGTTTTCTCACTCACTTATCCTCCCCCCTTCCCTTGCTCTCTCTCTCCCTTAATTTTTTTTTTCTTTTTTCTGCTGTGGCAGGGAGGCACTGGGGAAGAAAAAGAAAGACAGTGGGGAGGAAGCTTTGGCAGGAGCGGGAGGGCGGTCCGCTACCGCAAAGGTCTGGAGGAAGCTCACGGGAGGGCGAGAGTGTTGTGCGGGCTGACATTAGGGACGAGTCTGCACATGGCTCTCACGCTCTGAGGTCCCATATACCTCAGACTTTGAGGACTAAAATAAAGTAAGAAATACATCTTTAGAAAGTATGATTTTCCTTGTTCTCAGTTGAATACAGTGTCAGGGCCACGCCAGCGACGAAGTAAAACAGGAGAAATAAAAACAATGGAAGTTCCCTGTAGCCTGTACGCATAAAATGCAGATTGGCTGTCCACCTTCAGCAAACCTGAAGGCCTGGAATGTCCCTCCGTGGGGCGGAGTAACAGGGACTGCAGGCTGGTTGTAAGCAGATAGAAAATACTGCATACGGTCAAACAGAGACCCTGCTGTTTCTCCAAACGGTCTTCCTTCTTGCTGTCGCTTCCTGCTACCTTCCCTCTCCCCTTCCTTTTCTATTTCTGCTCAAGTTCAAGTCGTCCCTTGGGTCTGAGGAGGGACCGAGACAACAGGGAATAGAAGTAATGTGAAAGTGGGGAAGATGGGAAAAGATGAAGAAATCTTCACCTTAAGATCTTTGAGAACAGAGATGTTAATTCCTAGGCTCTCCATGAAGATCCTAAATCAGGCAATGCTGCCCACGCTGGGCAGCATGTTAGATGGACAAAGGGAGAAGTGCGTTGTCACAGAACAGTGAATCTCTCTGCAGTGTTGCAGGTTTTAGTCTTCCTCTCTTAGGACTTCAACTTTTATCTGCTGAGTTTATCAAATGGGATGACTTTTGTCTCACAGTAACCATTTGTGAATATTTTAAGTGTAATTTACATATAGTTTCTCCTTTGATTGTTATAATCTCCCTTTTTCAGACTTTTATGGTTTCCCCCAATTAAGAGTTGAGAAGCCATAGCAGAGAGAAGTTAAGGATTTGTCCAAGATAAACAAGACTAAATAGCAGATCTGCAGGTGTGTCCCCAAAGCCCCCAGTGACTTCTTTCAGATTAGATTTCTTTAAGGACTGCTATGGTATCAACTCCACTTTTCATGACAGGCATGCTCACAGACTATACTAGGGGCAATGTCAACCACAGACTCAGCCTTACGGATAAAGGAAGACAGTCCCTGTTCACAAGGACTTACAGTGGAGGAGACTGGCGCTATACAACCAGGTTTGAGGCACAGTGGAGCAGTCTGACGCCAAACGGTCTGGGTCTGCTGGCTTGCCCTGCCCGCATCTGGGACCACAGCCTCAGGCAAGTCAGAGTCCCTGAGTGAGAGCTGCCTCTCTGTAAAGCACGGCTACCTGCTCACCATGCAGACCTGCTGCTGGAAGAAGTGACTTAACCCATATGAAAGCATTTATAGTGGTTAATCACCATCAATCATGAGGTTTTATAGGCTTCTTATCCTAAATACTTGGGGCCAGACAGATCTATCTTGGAATTCTGAATTATTCAGATTTTATAAAGGTAATATTGTGCATATACCTGGTAAGGTCTAAACTGGCACCCCATAATCAAGCACTTATTATTCTGCAGCAATAAAAAAAAAACACGTGACAACAGTGTGGTGATGGCCATAGGGAAAGGGGTGGGGATCGGGTGGAGGCAGGCAGAGGAGAGGAAAATGGGGACATCTGTGATAGTGTCAACAATAAAAAGAAAGAGAAAATAAAATAAAATAAAGTAAAATAAAATATACCATGGATAGTCTCGTGTCAGTTCAAATTAGGTTTCTCATCAAATGAGTTTTTAAAACTTTCTAAAGTGAGCTCTTTGGGATTTCAGAACTGCAGATAAAGGATGTGTATCTTTATTATTCCGAAGCTGACCTGAGCTATGAGCAGTGAACAAAGGGAGCCTCAGTGCTGAGAGGATCCTTGAAATAGGTCCTCAAAAGCAGTAGGATTTCAGCTCTCCAGCTGGTGTGCAGTTCCCAGAGTGCGCAGGAGCCCTTTTCACTGTGGACCCTGAAGGGCGGCTGCCAGTTGGTAGTGAGGAGGACTAGCTATGGTCCCTTCCAACGAGGTTGAACGGAACTCTGTTCTCAGTGACTCCGAATCAGAAGGGTGGGGGAAAGTTGGAAATGTTGCTTTGATGAGTCATAGCCAAATACTGAAGAAACTAAAAAAAGTCAGAATTCAGTCCAGTTGACACATAGGTAACAAACTCTAAGGCATCAGGTCGTATACCTTATTAATTATACCTCAATAAAGCTGCAGTAAAAAGGTGAAAAATGAGTGTGTCCTTTTACTCAGTAAGTTCGCTTCTGGAGAGCTATCTGCTTTACACACAAACCATGTAGCACGCGCCGCCAACTTTTGTCATGAACACATATAATGGCAAAGGGCAAAATCAATTCACTTCCTATGCTGCTGGCGTGACACAGCCCTGCCCAGAGCCTGGAACGGTGAGATAGGGACGGAGTGGCTTTATCTCAGACCATGTTTCAGCTGCAGAATTCCGGACGTCACAAAAAATGGAAATAGGATGTTAATAAACATACACACCAGAAAAAGAGACATTCACCTGATGAAAATAACTGGGAAAAGGAAACAGGAATTTACATATAAACATGGAATAATTAAATTATAGAGCTTTATCATGAAAGCCCATTTGATTTCCCATGTAATCCAATTATTTGTTTCCATTACATAATTTTATAGCACCTTCATGGCTTCTACGGATGAGATAAATAGCGGTAATGGTAGCAGCAAAAATAGGTTATTTCAGAAGTGACACCAGTAAAATAGAAGTGATTGAATTTTTTAAAATATTGACAGTCATCCCAAGATTAGTAGGAAAAAAAGCCCAGAACATCTAGGTATCTTATAAGAAAAAAATTCTTCTATGGACAAATGAATATCTTAGTAACACCAGCAAATGGGCTCACAGCAATTTTCTTCCAAAGTACTTTGAGGACATGTATTAGGAAGAGAAAGGATCAGAGGAAAAATCACAAACTGTCAAGGTAATTCTGTAAAGTAAAAGTCTTTTGTCAAAGTGCAGTTTATTGTTTTAAATAAATTCATTATGGCCTAGAATCTAACATCTTGAACTTAAACTCTCTTGTCTGAGTTCATTTACTCTTCTGATCCAGTCTAGACCACTGTTTAAGGGACAGCCTAGCCAGTCCTTGTCAACAACAGTGTCTTCGTCTTTGCCAAGCTTTCTGATTAGGGACATATGCTGCTGGTAGATACTGCACAGAACAGTCATGACAGATGCAGACTTCACCTTGTAGAAATGCACAGTTCATCATGGAAGAAATTTATAAATATTATGCAGGCAACAGAATAAACACTGCACACTGGACAATACACACACACAGAGTCTCATGTTGCTTGCTCTCCTATATCCTGATGCAAACATGGGAGGCAGTTTTAGGTCCAAACAAAGTGAAAGCAAGGAAGCTGTTAAAAGCCTGTCATGTAGAGGAAGGGGGAAGACTCTTCTAAATATTGTCTTTGAAAATGCTTGGCCAGGTGTGCTTCCAGGGGAACCCGCTTTCTGCTGGGCTGCATGCACAGCTCTCTCCTTGGGTCTTCGGCACTTCCATGGACTCACATGATGGGCAACAAGGAGAGAAGGCCACCCAAAAGGAGAAGAAGGTGTCCAAACACCACATAAGAAGGAGACTTTGAAGCCCTGATAGCCCATTTCTAGACACCGGATGCTAAAAAGATGCAGACCATAGAAACACTGTGTCCCCACCTTTATCCACGTTGAATGTGTCCTTCTCTGCTCATCCTGAGAAAGATGAACTGATCCTCTTTACTACACGGATCTTTAAAGGGTCCTGCATTTGGCAACAGAAACCTGGGAGCAAGTCAAATCAACACAGGGGACTTTAGTTCAAAGTCGGTATTGGATGGTAGCCTGGAAGACAGCTAATTCTTTTGGTAGTTTCCATGAGCGTATGAGGGATTATATCATTACAATGATATGTGTGCCTTTAACCTGGACACATTCATACGGAGCAAGCTGTCCCTATGAGTAACTGGGCTTATACCCAGATTGGGCTGCCAAATGTCCACCACTCCAGGGGGAAATAACCCTCACAGAGGCTACTGAAAACAGTCAATAAAGGTGGACAAACACACTCTGGATTCAGATATGTTCTGACTGAAGTCTGAGGAAGGAAGAAAGGCAAATGGGCATGGACTCAGAGACCTCACGGGAACAGCACTCCCTCCAACATCGGGCATCGCAGTGGCGACAGCCTTGAATTATCAGACACTGCTCCCCAGGGATGTCTGCGGTGAGGAAGAGAAGAAAGCCTGGAGGACAGCTTTGTTAATGGCCTGTATTCTATGACACCACAAAGAACTGCTGGTTTGTGGGACAGCTGAGGGGCCCTAGGTCAGAGCAGAGGACAAGTAGGTGACGCCAAAAGAAGTAGAGCCTGGAGGTGACAACAGGCAGGAATGTGGGGAAGCCAGCACCCGGGAGCCCTGGGGGTGGTCAAAGTAGTGGCCACAGAGGGTGTGACAGTGGTCACTGCTAAACAAGTGTCCTCTGCCCAAGACACCAGAAAGAGAAAGATGTTTCTGGCAAGCCAGTGGCCGTCTGATAGAGCCAAGGCCTCACTCCAAAGGCCACACAGGCAACAAAGCATGTCTACGTGGATGGGGGCAGAACTAAAGCAGTTCACCCCAAAGAGTGGGTGAACTGGACGGAAGAATGGAAGACCGTGCTGGAGGTGGATGCACACACTCAAGGGCGTCTGGAGGAGATAAACTTGGAAAAGGGTGGGGATGAGATACGGGGTGTGAAAGAAAGAGAAGAACATGAGAGAAGATGACAGCAGAGAGGCAGGTGGGGAGGAGAGTGAAGGGGAAGAGTGCTCGTTGGTGGTGTCTGAGGAAGAGTCTGAGGACTATCTGCCCAGGACTGAGCAGAACTGGGTGAAGCTTGTGTGGAACTGCATGGGGCTTGACACAAAGAAGAAGAAAGTGCTGCAAGTTACCCACCATGCCAAAAACTCCATTTGATGATTGAAGGTGCTACCCTGGGACAACAGTTAAATTGAGTGGTGAATTCCCTCAGTGTCACTGGGTGCTACTTCCGGTAAATTGGAGTGAGACAAAGTAGCTACAGGGATCTTCCTTTGTGTGGCCTTAAGTAGACCAGGAGAGCCGGTAAGTCCTTTCTTTGCCTTCTTCTTCAAGGAGACTCTGCACCAGAACAGCATATTCTCCATGTACTCTATTTGCTGTGTTATGACACTTTGACATCTGGGACCTTGCTGACCCTAGAAGGACTGACCAGGATCCGGTGAGCATGCTTCTCAAAAGTAAACCAACCAATCCAATGCCCACAACCCCAACCACCTCCTTTATTGGGATTTCACACTCCCACCATGCGTCTGCCCCAATCCTTCCACAGCCAGCTACCAGATAACTGGAGGCAGCCCCCATGCCCCAAGAGTCTGCTGAACCTATTCCAACCATAAGTAGGCCAATCATAAGCCTACTTATTCTGCCTCTCCCCTTCTTTCCTTTGGAAACCACAATAAGGACCCTTGCCTGAAGTTTCTCCTCTCTCCCTCTGCCTCCCGTCCCCAGTGTTTCCCATGTGCACACACACACCCTCCCTTGGTGTGGCATGCCTTCCTCTTGGCATCTGAGAGCACAACAAACTGTTCTTACAATGGCAATTATCTCCTTACCCACACCTAAAGAATAATGGCACCTACATGAATCGAGGCAGGTGCAGACCAGCTGCCATCTGTCCCGGGGCTGGGTTTAGGATGAATCACCCAAACAAGAGGATGAAACCTTGACTATGAAGTACTGCAGGAAGGATGTCTCTGGTCTAATAGTCTAGAATATGTTGTGCTTTTCTGGAGGATTTTCCTCCTATGAAACACGGGGTTTTTACAAAAGAATGTTCTGACTCACATACATCATTGTCCGCCAGGCTGCTGTAACTAAATGCTGTAGACTGGGAGATTTATCCACAACAGAAATTCATTCCTCACAGTTCTGAAGGTTAGAAGTCCAAGATCGAGGTGCCAGCATGGCCGGGTTCTGGTGAAGGCCCAGAGACTGCCACCTTTGGCTATGCCCTCAGATGATGGAAGAGCTAAGGAGCTCTCTGGAGCCTCTCTTATTAGAGCTCCCACGCCATTCACGAGGGCTCCGCCCTCGGGACCTTCCAAGGGCCCCGCCCCTTAATACTATTAACTTCTATGTTTGGAGGATCACAGACATTCAGACCACAGTGATCATCGCCCTGGAGATCATTTCTTCTTTGATTCCTAAAAGCGACCAAAGCTGCTACACAGCCTGTAAACACTTTCTTAGCTATCTTGAAAAGAAAATAGCTTTTGGCTGGGGGGAAAAAATGCATTCCCTTCGTTCAAGCTGGGGCAGCTTTGTGGAAGGGCGACATGGTTAAAGACACACTTGAATATTGCCATAGACACTGGTAAGCTGAGAGGAAAGGAAGGAATTTCCATAGAGTGTGGAGAGTAGGTTCAATATGGAAACAGAAAGAAGTAAGCAAGGAGGTTTAAATTAAATATCTGGATTGGTATCCTTTATTCCACTGAAAATGCTCCTAATTAATGCACTACTTTTTGGCAGTAAAATTTTTTTCTGGCATCAAACAATCTTATTTCTGTTAAGATAATTTCTATATATGCTTTTACAAAATCATCTGAAACCAACTAATTAGAAACAGATGTTCGACTACTGCAGTATTGGATTTAAACTGGTTATTCAGTTCTGGGATGGCCTTTTATAATTGCTTTAAAATCTACTAAGGATATATTTCTGAAGCCCTGGATAAATATTTGTGTGTGCATATATTGAGCTTTAAATAATCACACAGACTTGAATGAATTTAAGGACCTCTGTTTACTCCTATTGTTGCTTCCCACGTGTTTTCTTACATAGATACAAGTATTCCTGGACTCACATAGTCCGGGGTTGGTAAAATCTAATCAAATAGTTCACAGTAATTCTATTGAATATAGTAATAGATTGTAGTAATTTTACTGGATATTTTCATGTGAGTTTATACATGTTTACTTGTAATAAGTATATTTAGACTCATTTTTGTCCCATCAGCTTGTGCTATAAGTAGGTAGATTCTCCCATTAATTCCAAAAGAAAAAGATTAACCAGAAAAATGTTAGCAGTGCCTACCTACACAAAGGAGCAGTCAGTAAGCAGATCAAAAGAAATGAAGAAAATCTCCAAAAGAGACTTAGTGAAAAGAAAAAGTGCAAAACAGTGTGTATCTCTGCTGTAATGGAATGGAAATTGGACAAGCTGTTTCTAAAATGTACTTGGAAATGTAAATGGTCAGGAGTAGCCAAGGCAATCTTGAAAATGAAGAACAAAGCTAAAAAAATACATGTATCATGACCTATTATAAAGCTAATAAATTAAAAGGGTATGGAGCTAGTACAAAGTTGACAAATAAGGAAAAATTGGGTGTCTAAAAATAGATACATGCATATACAGTCACATGATCCATGATAAAAGTGATACTTCGCTGCTGTGCAAAAAGAATGATCATTTCAGCAAATGATGCTGCATCAACTGATATGCGGAAAAAATAATCTTTCCTCCCACTAGATTGAAAAAGTAAGCATAAAAGGTAAAACAATAAGGTTTTTGAAAGAAAATATAAGAGAATACCTTCCTGTCCCTAAGGTAAGCAAGTACTTCTTGAAAAGGACAGTTGCAGGGAATGGTGGTAGGGAAATGGAGACAACTGTACTTGAACAACAATAAAAAGAGAAAGGATAGTTGTAAAGGAAAAGAGTACTAGTTGTAAAGGGAAACAAATTGATAAACTGCGCTTTATTAGAATTAAGGACTTCTGTTGCTCAAGAGACACCAATAAGGGCGTGAAAAGGCCAGCCACAGAACGGGAGAAGACGTATGTGATAAATATATCCCAGAAAGAACTTGAACGCCAAAAATACAAAGAATTCATACAAATCAACAGGAAAAGAAGCCAACAGTACAATAGAAAATGGGTAAAGTATTGAATACTTCACAAAACGAGTTAAACGAATAGCCAATGAACATGTGGAACGTGCTCAAGTTGTTAGTCTTCAAGGTCATGCAAAGTAAACCCCCAAAGTGCTGTGCTGCTCGCTACACAAGTACCAGAACTGCTGTAATTAAAAAGACATTAAATACCGCATGCTGGGGGGGGGGGACAATGTGCAGCACACGAAATTCTTGTACTTCACTGGTGGGAGTATAAATTGATGCAACCATTTTGAAAAGTTGTTTGGTTTTCTTATAATCTAGCAATTCCACTCTTAAATATACACTCATTATAAATGCTTACATTTGTTCACCAAATTGCAATGTATGAGATACTTAATAAAAGCACTACTTGCAATAAAAATGGATATACATTCAATTATAGAATAAATATTACTGTGAATTCACAGGAAAAAATACTATAAACCAATGAGGATGAGTGAACTGTTGCTACACACAATAGGATAAATGATTCATACAAATGATGTTGGGCAAAAGCAGCAATAAAAACACATACTATATGAATTCGTTCACTGAAAGTTAAAAATAGGCAGGCAGTGTTTGGTGTTTGAAGTCAGCAGTGCTTATTCTTTAAGGGTGAGAGGGTGGAAGGCAGAGTCGCAGCAAGGAGCCGGGAGGGGCTTCCACGGTGATGGTGCTGTTTCTCCACCTGCTCTCACGCGCGTGTTCACGTTGCAGAAATCCAAGAAGCTGTATTTATCATTTGTCCACTCTTCTGCATGCTTTTTAAGTGTCAATTTAAACGTTTGAAAAAAAAAAGACATAAGAGCCAATTTAAAAGGACCTTCACTGATCTAAGATGGGTCAATAGGTACATCAGAAAGATGTTCAGCAACATACGAGTTTAAATTCTTGGAGTTTAACGTATTCGATCTGTTTCATATGTTGCTGAAGGGAATGAAGGGATGAAGGAAATCTCTTCCAGCACTCATCAGCTCTCTTTGGGGAGGGCAACCGCACCAACTCATTATTCCGAAAACTGATAAAATAAAGAGGAATAATCAAGTATAATTTGCCTTTCCTGTATGAATCATGTTGCAGGGTAATCAAGTAGTTAACAAGAGAATATTATTCTTAGTTGAACACTCCACAAAATAAATGCAGAAGGAATAATGGAATTGAAAATCACCATGTCATTACCCATAATGAAATAATGGTGTGTGTCTGCTGATACAACAAGAAGCACACGGCATCACCTAAATGAACACAAAACTAATCAGGTCTCTGGCTCGAAATTCCAGTTTATAGGAAATATGATTTTTAAAAAAACATAATGAATCTGAAGGATGTAATCAGCCACATTCAGAATGTAGAACATTTACAGTGCAAATGATCTGATTTCTTCCAAAAATAAGTATCTTATGAGAAAAGGTAAGGGGGATGGGGGCTGACTATTATAGATTGAAACTTAAGGAAGATAAGTGATGAAATCAATTTGTGAACTTATTTGAATCTTGATTCAAACAGCAAACTATTACAAAACACTTTTAGATAATCCAGAAATTTTAAATGGAATGGATATTAGATATTAATTAATGTTAATTTGTTATAGTTATGTTTAAAAAATCATTATCTACTAGAGATATTATTGAAGTATTTATGGATGAGATAACACAATGGCTGGTATTTGCCTCAAAATTCTCCAGCAAAAATAAAATAGAGGTAGTGATTTATGAAACAATACTGGCCATTGACAATCAATGGTACTCTCTAATGTATACACAGCGGTTCACTTTTGAGTCTTTTCAAAATTTCATAGATAAGACTTACCCCATCTCTAGCTTTCACCAAAAGATCATAGGTGGCTGGATCCCTCTCCCTGTCGATATCTTGAGAAACACAGATTCGCCCATCATGTGGATCGATCTGGAAAGCTCGAGGTGCTTCATAGCTTTGGAACCCATCATAAAGAGAATACTCAACCAAGCCGTAGAGTCCTGCATCTGCATCGGAGGCCTTTACCTACAAGACAGGAGGTTGACCAGTGAGGAAAGAAGAATGCTTGCATCCCTCTTCAGCTGGTCATGAATTACCATCATGATTTGTACAACCAAGTAACTAACCCCCACAGCTTTTCACAGAGTGTAGGCTTTGGTTTTATCTCTCTCTCCTCTTACCTTCTGTGACAACTTCTCCTCACTTTGTGAGTTCTCCTTTTCATTCAGTCTCCTCTACCCATTCCTAAACTTTTACAGGAACTCGAAGTTTGAGTTCCTTGGGGCTCGGCACTTGGTCCTTTAGCTTCCTTATTCCTTTTGCTATATCTGAGTGATCTCATCCAATCACAAGGGTTTAAAAACACCCACATGCTAACAACTTGACAACATATCTGATGGGTTCAATTCTCTGGCCCTTTCATACCAAAGTCTTTTAAGTGATGGGTTCAAAACCCACCCTGACCCTTTCAGAACAGCAAGGGAAGGGCAGAGAAACTGAGGTCATGGATGGCACAATTACTAGTAATCAAATCCAATGGACAGAATTCACCCTGGAGTATGAAGCTTGAGTTTCCCAAGCCAGGTTCCTTGCAGGAGTAAAGGCCCCAACTGGGCCCTGTGGAGCCTGCAGACGGAGTCCTGCACGGAGGCCTCACGGACCAGGGGATGCGCAGGGATGAGATCCAGCCCGTGCTCTGCTCACCGAAACACATACACTGACGTGGAGCAATAACTCAGTGACCAGAGGAAAGGGCACGTTTCTCTTCGCCCATAAATACCTTTTATGTTAGCTGTGAGCATGTGCCTGGTGGAAAAGATGAAGGAACTGGAATTATGAAAGGCATTTTAACTTATTTACACTAACTGTGAGAGTATTTAGTGAGAAATACAATAGGCTATATAGAACTTAAAATAGTTTGAGCTCAAGGGCTCAGTATAATCCTTTTGATTTGCAATCCAATTAACAGCAAACATCTAAATAGTACTTACAATAAAAGAAGCACTTTAAGGGAAGATCAACCACAAAAGAAAGAAAGAGAGAGAGGGAGAGAGAGAGAGAGAGAGAGAGAGAAAGGTAGGAAGAAAGGAAGGAAGGAAGGCAGGCAGGCAACTACATGTTATGGAACAGGTACTATAATTTTTTTTAAGATTTTATTTATTTCTTTTTAGAGAGAGGGGAAGGGAGGGAGACAGAGAGGGACAGAAACATCAATGTTTGGTTGCCTCTCACATGGCCCTCACTGGGGACTCGGCCCACAACCCAGGCATGTGCCCTGACAGGGAATTGAACCGGGACCCTCTGGTTCCCAGCCCACGCTCAATCCACTGAGCTACACCAGCCAGGGCAGAACAGGTATTATCCTAATTGCTTAATATATATTACATACTTATAGCCTGTAACAACCTTCACTTTACAGATAAGAAAAGTCAGGCTCAGAGAGCTTATGTAACTTGCCGAAGATCACACAGCTAATAAGTGTCAAAACTGGCATCCAGACCCAGGCAGTTGGACAGCAGAGGACATGCTATTATCTCTACCTCCCAAGTCCTACCTCCCAAGTCCTACCCCTTGTCAGTTCACCCTTCATTTATTGAGAAAAAAACAAACAAACACAGAAACCTCCCAAATCTCCTGAACATCCTCTAGTGCAGAACTTGTTAGATTGCATGCAACCCCATTCCAAGTAACTGTTTATTTAATATGCACCTGGCTTTCTCCCCAGAGCAGCATTGGCACAAAGAAAGTCAACTGGCAGTAAAACCTGTGCTCTTGAATGTTAGCTGAACCTTCTATTCCATGTCAAATTCCAACCAGGTTCCCAAAAGAAGAAAAATAGATACAGTGATCACAATTGGAGATAAAAGAGAATCAAGCAGACAATTCAGAGTCCAACATCCCCCTAATAGATATCCTACAAAGAGAACAGAGACGAAAGAAAAGGAGCAGCTTTTTCTTTGGGTCATAGGACAGGTACTGCTGAGGCCCCAAAGTCCCTATGACAGCGGAAGAGAGAGTGGAGGGGGCATTCTTATTTTGAACTTCCTCACCCCAGAAATTAAGTTCAGATCCTGTTCACTGCACAGAACTAGCTACGTGGCCCCAACCGAACCAGGAAAAAGACTGGGAAAGTGAAGGATCACCAAGATGTTTGGTGAACACGGTCCCTAGCACACATGCCTCTATGTTTTCACCTGAAGATAAGCATGTAAGATTATGTAGGTTTCTAATGTGATCCTACTTGGGCAGCCTTACATATTTCTGCAAGGTTTTTGGGAGGGAGGCACAATAGAAAACAATCAATCACCTACATTAATAGTACTTTTACTATAGTCAATTTAACTCTGGATTACTCGTCATCTACACAATGTACATTCAGGAGTTATACCCTAATTAGTATGTTTCCCAAACAAAACCCCATCCCAGTAACATGTTCAACAACCAAAGTGCTATAGGCAGGACCCTTCATCCCACTCTACCTTGAGCATGAGCGGGGCTTTAGGGCTACCGTGTAGTCTTGCCCAGTGGTCCTCAGTCAGGGGCAGTTCTGCTTCATGAGGACATTTGGCGATGTCTGGAGACATTTTTGATTGCCCCAGCTGGGGAGAGGGGACTGATGGCATCCAGGGGGTTGAAGCCACAGGTATTGCTAAACATCTCACAAGGCACAGGGCAAACCCCGCAACGAACAACTCTCTGGCCCAAATGTAAATAGTTCCGAGGTTGAGAACCCTGCACCTGATGAAACTCTTAACAATTGGCAATATTACTTTCCTCTTTGTCTTTAAATTTTTTCAACTAATGACACAGTCTTTTAAATTTATCTTCACTCTCATCTATCATGATCTCTGGCAAAATTTCATCCTGTGCAACTAGCTAACATGTTTGTGAGTTATTCTTCTCATCAGATGGGCTGAACCAGGAAACCCACAAACTTCCCCACTACAAAGGACTAAATTCCAAGTACATTTGGTCTATTCCATTCTGGCAGCTGTTAATGATTTAGTAGCCTCAAGTTCCCAAAGACACCAAATATATCTTTTAAAACCATATGGTATTCTCAGGAACTTTGGCTTGATTGGAAGATAAGTACAATGAACTTTGAATTCTAAACCTCATTCTCGGCCCTTAACAGCACATATTAACAAGTTACTTAGCTGACATAAAACAAGTTTCCTTATTTACACTTTTTTCTCATCTGGACGTTTGGTAAAGCAAAATATAAGGAATGAAAAGTGGGGCAAGAGTACTGATCTCAATTTAGGTTAGCAGTTCAGATTCTGAATTTCAGAATCATAAAGTAAGAATGTATTTATTCCTCTTCATTTGTAGTCAACTCTCTAAAAATCTTGACCTAATATTCAAGAACAACATATTCCACTGACTAATATTTGGTCTTGAATGCCTATAATTAATTTTGCCTCTTTATTAAATCTATAATTCCCAATACCCATTGACTGACACATAAAATGTTGGCAATTTAAATAAATTAGAATTTAAATAAATTCTATTGAAAGTGGAAATGGCTTTGCCAAACCTTCAAGAGGACATCTTGACTAATAAATAGCCTTTTTCCTGAGATAGCTGCTTAAATCAGAGCATCAGAAGCACCTGACCAGAGTCTATTATCACAACCTTACGGGGCTAAGTTAGGGATCTAGAGATATCTGGACGGTTTTATCCTTGAATCTACTCAGAGGCACATTCCAGCACTATCAGTGGTGTCTCTGTGTGCTTCTCTCTCTCCATTTACCTCTTATAGATGGAGATGAACTTGATGATTTTTCTTTAAAATGATTCTGACTCAGAACTGCTCTCCCTTAGCCTGATCTTTCACAAATTTAATGGAGACATTATAAAAATGCGAAATATTAATAGGATATAAATACCTCCTGATTCCATTACCAGCTTCCTGAAATGTAAAGAATGTTTACCACTTTCTTAACTGTTAAATGAAAGATATTCCTTTTACACCTGGGTAAGGATTCCTCCATTTGCACGTGTCGGGGGACAGGAAATAAACTGAAGATACTGGCTCTAGAAAGCATGTTTGCGTGGTCCACAGTGGAGTGAATCGATTTACATTTCTCTCACCAAAATGGCTCCCCCCAACCACATTTAGGAAAGTCTTCTCTTCAACAACTGGGCAGTTCTGCTGGCAGTCACTTGCCCAGCCAATCACACCAGCGCCCCAAATCCAAAAGTCCACCCAAAGTTGTAGGATGATATATTGTCAATCATATTGTTTAATTCCGTGACATTTACAGAAGAGCCTGAGAGCCCAATTAAAAAAAAACAAAAACAAAACACCAAAAATGTCCTAGAGAAAAGTGGCTGTACTTTAGATGAAATTTAAAATGAAGTAACTCACTTTAACATTTTTCTTAGTATAATTTCTTATAGCACAAAATTATGTGCTATATCCATGAGCATATAACAATTTGTCTGGGGAAACAAAGTTATTGACACAACAAACCGACACATAGAACTTCAAACAGAAAGCAAAAAAAAAATAGAAATCATAAAGTAACTGTTTACATTTGAAGTACTTGGCCAATCGCTGATCTTACAGTTAAAACAGGAAAAAAATATTCCAGTGACGGATGGATTCAGCATTGGGACCCCAATGGATGGTCCCCATATGCAAGTAGGCCACTCTCTGAACACAGTTTGGGCAACTTCACCAATGACCTGTGTCTTACCAAGTCTAATAATCAAGACCAGGTCCTCATTTTCCATACTATTCAGCCACTCCTAACACAGTTAATCATCTCCTTCTCAATGACAGACTTCCTCCTCACACACCACTCTCTGACTCCCCTTCTCGCCCTGTAACTAAGTTTCCTTTCCGGGCTGTGCTCTCTTCCCAGCGTCTGAACCCTGTAGCGCCCCAGGGCTCAGTCTTTGGACCACTCCTCTTTCCAAACCACACACACTGCCTGTAGCAGGCATTGCCCATCACGGACAACTCTAATAAATTTGACTTGTCTTTATCTCAACCATCAGAACATCCCTTCTGTAGCTCAGAACACCCTCGTCCTTGTCTGCTTGACATACCCTATAATCCCTGTGCTCTTGCTGCACTTGTTTGGGGTCCATAGTTTCTCTACTCTCCCCAAAGTCTCTGTTCACTTGTTTATTATTAACAGCATTGGTAACAAGAGTAAAATTCTCTTAGTTCTGGTTCTTCTCATCATCTTACATATACTGTTCACCTCTGTTTTATTACACTTTCACAAGCAGTACTGCCGTGTGAACTCCTTTATTTGTTCCAGACAACCATCATTTTTGAATACTTTATACTACTATTTATCACCAAACTATAATAATATGAAGAAACCTCATATTTCAAATGTTTGCGTGTTCCACAGTGGAGTGGATCGATTTGCATTTCCCTCACCAGAATAGCTCTTCAGCTGCATGTTTTCATAGAATTCTTACAGGTATCTAGAAACACAAAGAATGACATCATCAGAAACATTTTGCGTATCCAAAAATGAACTTGTATTACAAATGCTTTATGATTACCAGAGATATTCACAATGTGTAATACCATAAATCCCTAAATGACAAACAAATTCACAAGAGGATCTTTGCTAAATGTTTCCTGTAAGGTTTTATTTTTTGAAGTTCAGACGTAAATTCTTTGGCCAGTGAGAACGTTATGTAAGACTTGGCAGAATAAACAGGGAGTATAAAAGCTGACATCCAATTCCTATTATTTCTTCCTACCTCAAGGATTTCACAATGAGATTTATTTTCAAATACACCTAATATACACAAACATCAGTCCTTTCAAACTGCTGAGTAAACATCTCCTTTTCTCTCTCTGGATTCTCTGCTTTGGTGATCTCATCCAGTCTCATAATTTGACATTTCTCCTGTATTAGGACAAGCTGAATTTCATTTTTCCAGCATGAACCCTTTTCCTGTGCTCCACACTCACGTACGAAAGGCTTCCATAACTTGCCCTCTAGACCCAGTTCATGGGCACCTCACATTCAACATGTCCAAAATATAAATTTCAATTTCTTCCCACCCACTTCCCAAGTTACTTCTCTCTTAGCCTTTTCCAATCGCATGGCTTCTCTATCCATCCCATGACTCAAGTGAAAAATCTAGGAGTTACCCTTCTACTTGTTTTCCTAACTGTGAGGAAAAAACAAAACAAAACAAAACACCCAGCAAAGTAGTTATAGGCTCTGTCCTTTAGCTTAAAAGTGGAAGTTACAAATGATGCTGAGAGATCAAGTGAGATAGTACAACCCATTAAACATATAAAAATGCTTAACTTCAAAAATAATTAGATGAGCTCTGATCCAATCTTTTTCATTATTGTTTATATTATTTTTACCTTTTAGATTGGGAAAGACGAAAATGCATTTCACACCCAGTGAATGTTGAAGACGTTCTCATTTTCCAGGAAGAACTTGGGAACAATACAAAAGGTCCACCAAAATGGAGTCTGTTAATTTAAAACTATACAAGGGAACAGTATGCATTTGTTGAAAAGAATAAAGCAGATCCGCACATACACATACAGAAAAATAAACAGAATACACTGTTAAAAACATAAGTTGTAAAAATTTATAGGTCTAGTAAGATCCCACTTTGGAATTTAAAAACATACGTATGCTGCAATGGTCCTGTTTCTGCCGAGTCCAGAGCCTCATGGACTGAGGGAAGAGAATGGCCTTTCTAAGGATCCTGGAGATGCACGGCTGTCAGCATAAACTAGGGTCAACGTCAGCCCCCATCATGAGAGATGTCTGAACCATCCTTGGATCTCCCAGAGCTGCTGGGATCAGATCCTCTGCCTCAACCTCCACCTCAGGACTAGAATCATCCCTACTTCCGAAGCAAAAATGATGGATCAGAGAATTTCTGGGGCAGCGTTTGCAAGAGAAGATAAGGTGCTGAAGAAGAAGAGGACAAGTTAAAAAGACTGACAGACTGAGGCAAATGCCTCTCCAAGAGAAGGGTCACTTGCAAACAGGAACAAAAGCCCGGGGCAGACAACAGGGCAAATGGGCAGCGAGGCTGGGGACCCCACACCCGACTTCTTTTTTTTTTTAAAGAATTTTTTTTTAAAGATTTTATTTATTTATTTTCAGAGAGAGGAGAAGGGAGGGAGAAAGAGCAATGTGTGGTTGCCTCTCACATGGCCTCCATTGGGGACCTGGCCCACAACCCAGGCATGTGCCCCGACTGGGAATCGAACAGGGACCCTCTGGTTCCCAGCCCGCGCTCAATCCACTGAGCCACATCAGCCGGGCCCACACCTGACTCCTCAACCCTCCTGACACCATATGTGTGGTGTGGCGTGCAAAGATCTCAAACACAAAGGTGACTTTGCAATGGCAGTTACAGAATACTCCCATCTGTATAGGACTATATTCATAACATTGTAATAAACATGCGTGAGACCAGAGAAGTCCTTGAAATATGTACATCTGAAACTAATACAGAATAATATCGAATATAAACCGTATTTGAAAAATAAAAGTAATAAATTTTAAAAAGGTGACTTGACATGCTTCGTGGCCCCACCTGTGCGTTTGCCCGCAGCAGAAGAAAACCAGACACGAGTTTCCTGCTGGCACCCGTGCGTCTGTGGTCTTTCCGCATGAGCATCAGGAGGTGCGGGCGGCGGGCCGCGGGTACCACTGGGCCCGTCACCTAACCCCAGAGAGAAGACCATTGTGCAGAGTTACATAGATGCTCGTATTTCCAGAGAAAATAAAAACCTGAAAAATATACCCCAAACTCCTAACAGGTGTTCTCTCCTGGGATGCACTCATGGCAAACTTCGCTTTTTAAATATGTTTTTGTCAACAGTGTTTTCTATTGAGCCTGATATATATATATGTGTGTGTGTATATATATATATGTTTTATATATACACATATATATGTTTTTATATGTTATATATCAGGCTCAATATATGTGTGTGTGTATATATATCAGACTCTATACACACACACACATATATGTGTGTATATATATATATATATCTTCTATGTTATGTGATGTTAAGGCCCACCTTCTTCCCAATCCACCCACAAAGGACACCTTGAAAGGCCTACAGAATCAAAAAAGGGGAGTTGGTTGTTGAAGTTTTTAAAGGATTCATTTGAAGCATCATATTCTCTTTTGGGAATGAGTATCGTAAATTAGAACCATGAGACTTTTATCTTGTAGTTGTACTTCTCCTGTACATGTTTTGTAAGACAAAAAGCTACCCTGAATTTGTGCCCAGAGACCCTCCCGGGGGAAGGTCTCTGTACAAACACAAGTTTGCTCTCAGGTACACACACAACCACGCGCACTCTGCAGCCCAGGGCGGCCAGCGGGTCTGAAAAATTCTAACGAGAAAATAAACAGTGGGAAGGCCAAGTGAGGTTGCAGCCACAATATAACTTCAGGTTATGAGTTCCAGTGTGGACTCTGACCTTCGGAAACATAGTTAATGCTGTTTTCACACCTGCAAGGCATTGTAACACAGTCGGCAAATGTTAAGGCTTGCAAACTGAGACTCCATGTAGCAGCTTTGCTTTCCTGAGGGAAAAGAGGAGATGGGGCACGTGGGTCTAATGGAAGCACGGGTGGCACTGCTCTGCCTCCCTGCCCCTGTACAACACTTTTACAGAACTGTGTATGTGTCGTAAGCATACTCTTTGCAAGGGTGTCCAACCCATGGCTTCAGGCCACATGTGGCCCAGGATGGCTATGAATGCAAAATCACAAATTTATTTAAAACACTATGAGATTTTTTTGTTTTTGTTAGTGTTTGTGTATTTAATGTGTGGCCCAAGGCAGCTCTCCTTCTTCCAGTGTGGCCCAGAGATGCCAAAAGATTGGACACCCTTGCTTAAAGGAAATTTTATTACATTTCAGTGTTCTCTTTCATAAAGACTTACAGGAAAAAATTCTCTTAGGCTTTAGTTCCAGGAAAGTCAATGGTTCTTCTGGGCACCAGGAATGTTTTAACTGGGCAACTTCAGGAATCTTGTCACCCCGAGGACTGGTACCAGCTCTCATGCATGTACACGATCTTGCAGATTCTACTCCACAGATTAAATTCTTCCTGGCTCCATCTTACTGTGCTACTTCATGTTCATCTTCCCCATTTCATCTTTCTGATTTTTTTATAGTTTTGTTAGCAGATTTGTTAGTCTTTTAATTAAGTGGAGCACAAAATGCATTTACTTAATATCATTGTACAGAAGTGGGCATTATAAACATAACAACTCTATGGCTAATAGTTGGCCAAGGAATGCAAACTTAGGGGGCATTGTTAGGCTAGAAGAGGCCAACAGATCACTCAAAATATGCCGCTAAAATAAATTAAAAGCAAAGCATGCCTTGCAAGTTAGAATCTCTACAGACTGACTCAAGTCCCACTCATCTGGCGGTTCAGCCCAGCCCACAATGTTCTGAGGCAACATCTGGGCTTGAAAGCTTTTGTTTGGGGGGGAAATATTGGCCTCCCATTTTAATGCATATGAGGTGAGACAAAGATAGTATGAGGATAGTAAGTGGTTATTCAAAAAAGAAACGGTGTCTCTTCATTGAATTAGCTTCCCATGTCTGTTTGGTAATTCTGTCTAATTAGCAAGCTCACTTGGCCACCGTCTGAAAGAAGAGTCTCTAATTAGCATTACTGCTAATAATGTCCCAATTTGTTGACTCCTGAGATCTTTTACTTGGCTCTGAAGTCAGGAAGGGAATGAAGTCTGTTGAGTCTCCAATGCCAACACTTTGCAGTCACAGTTTCCATGGTGCCCCTAACCCAACTTTATAACCTATTTTCTCTTATTTCACTTTTAAGGCATGTATTCCCATCAAAAAATACAATCCACTGTTTCACACGCTCCTTGTTCCAGGATTTGTCTCATGGTGTTCTTTCTGCATGGGATTCCTTCCCCATTCTACTTCAATATATGATCAAATCCTACTCATAATTCATTCATTTTTTAATATAAAGGCCCAATGTAGTTGCCACCTCTTCCAAGAAACTTTCCCTAATGCACTCAGCTGAAGTATCTTCCTTTCCACTGAATTCCCATAGGACTGACCTCTTTCATTCTTATGATACTAATCATTCCCTGTTTGAATTGTGTGTCTTAAACCTTACTTGTTTAAAAAGCATTTCAACAAATTGGTAGGAATTGAGTACTCTAAAAGAAGAAGAAGAAGGCATCTTTGGTGAAATTAACAGCTTTAGCAAAAATCAGAGCCATGACTGTCTAACCCACGCCTGTGTGGGGTTGCGGGGGCGCAGAGGCAGGTCGTGCAGGCTCAGAGTAGACAAGGACACTGCACTACGAAGTAGAGCGTGCGGTCAAATATCTGCTTTATTTAATGACCCTAGAAGGCCCATAAAAGTCGGAATAGCAAAGGGACATAAACGGCTCTATGAGTGAACATTTATTAGGTAACAGTATCTTATATATTTGTCCAATCTTATTTCACCACACATACAATTTGGGCTATGACTTAATGACTGGTTATTGTCTATTTCTGTTCGCAACCTCTTTCATAAATTAAGCCAAATGTTTGAAATTAGGGCTGTCTATGTCTAGGAAATCTATTCTATATTCAAGAAGAAGCCCATTTGTATTCCGGAAAATGGCTCAAGTTAAAATATGAGCTCCCTTTTAAGTAAAATACTACATCGTATGAAATAAAAACAGTTCACTTCCACTTCTTCAGCTTTATATCAAATAAGACTTGCTTTTTCACAAAACTACAATAAACCTTTAATGACATGACACTGTGTCCTCTGGTTTTTCCAGACAACTGCCCCTCCTTAGTGGGCACTCTTTCACTCTTTAAGCCCTAGGGTACAAGTTTTCCTCACTCCATAGTTAACTTTCTCAAGGAGAGACAAAACATTTACTTTTTACTGGAGGTTTTCTTTTAAAAATAGCATCTCCTGAGACCCATATTTCACCTTTGCCAACACATTCTGTATGCTGTTTTTACAGTAACAGCTTCTCAAGATGAGATGGGAAAGGGCTGAGAAGTAATTCTCCCTTCTCCTTCATTCTCAAAAAAATGAACAATGGAAACCCGGCACACCATCTCAGAGTAGCCTCTTATCTCTCAGTTGGACAGAGGAAAACCAGGTAGAAAGGATACAGCTAGTGAGAGGAGAGTTTGAAGGTCTAAAACAAAGTGTTGATGAGCGGATCAAGGACTGAGGCTGGAAAAGGAGATAAACATGGGTGTAGAAGTAGATACGCTTTGTTCTTTGTTTTTGTTTTAGAGAGGGTGAGGAGTCACATCTGAATCATTTACCTTTCTGTCTTCTTTTTAAATTTAACTTTTAAGTAACAACTGTATATGTGTGTGTGTGTATATATATGTATATACATATATATAGAATATATATGATGTACAACATGTTTTGGTATACATATACATAGTGAAATGATTACTAGAGTCAAGCTAATTAACATACCCACTTCAGTTACCTTTGTAAGTGTGTGTGTGCATGTGTGAGTGAGAACCTGATATCTACTATCTGAGCAAGTTTCCAGTATACGTCATTATTAACTAATGCCACCATGTTGTACATTGGATCTCTAGAACGTGTTCATCCTACACAGCTGCAACCTTGCACCCTTTAACCAGCATCTCCTCATTCATCCCCCCGACTTCCTTGCCTAGTATCCATCATTCTACTCTCTGCTTCTATGTATCTGACTTTTTAAAACTCCATGTGTAAGTAGGATCATGCAGTAATTTTCTTTGTGTGTCTGGCGTATTTCACTTACCATAACATCCTCTGGGTTCATCCATGTTGTCCCAAATGGCAGAGTCACCTTCTGTTTTAAGGCTGCAGAGCCCAAAATCTATGTCCCACAAGGCCTTATGCTATCACCAATCAGTATCTGTTGGTTCAATTTTAATTTTATTCAAATAAAGAATTATATATGATAAATTTTCTCTCTGCCCCATAAGAATAAAGCACTAAACAGGAATTTAAATCTGGGTGAATCACTTACTAATTGTGTCAAATGGGATTATTAGCCACTTCCCAGGGTGAAGAGTCAATAAAATAATGTACAGAAAGTGCCCAAAGCCTGACATAGAGTAGACACTCAGTGAAACCTGGTTATTAGTATTCCCAGTTCTCATTTTCCTGCCCACACCCTTGTCCTTACACAGCACACCTGCAGACCCCGTTGTCGCCCTGAGGTCAGCAGTTCTCGCCACCATCCGCCAATACACCTCTCAGGGCTCAGCCACAAAGCATGTCTCAGATCATTTGCTTATGATACGGGTTAACTCCCAAAGTGCTTCATGGATTTTTGGAACCTAAACGTTATTCGATGCCAGTCCTTACAAGGCTATCTCCATGAGAGTGCCACTCTTAATCCTTCCTGTCCCAGGAAGCTCCCAAGTAGGCCCCCTTCTCCCCAAATGACTGGCAGCCCCAATCACTGAAGTCATATCAATTCACTATAAGAAGCTAATTCTCCATTCCTACTCAAAACTAAAGCCTGAGCTTAGATTTGCCTATTCAAAAGCTCATTAAGCTAGTCTGCTTAATAGAGGTCGTTCATTGCAGGTCCCTATGTCTGGGAGCACAGCACTGACAGCCTTCAGAAGGACAGTTTTCCCTTTAAACACGATCAAATTCTTGGTCAGGACCCCACTCCCCACTCCCACCTCCTTCTCACTAGGCCCAAAGAGAATAGCAAACAGACTTATTTTCCCCTTTACTGCCATAAGCCCTCAGTGTTTGTGGGCTTTTTCCACACCTCCAAAAACCATCATCCTAAGAGCAGATTTGGAGTTTCATGAAAGATTTCATGATATCTGTCTTCTGGGAGAACTGGAAACAGAAATTGAGCTATAAATGCTAGACTGTCATGCCTGAAAGCAATCTTCCATTTTCCACTCTGGACTGATTTTAAAGTGTGGTATCATTCCCAGAACTCTTCAGCATAATTCAGTGTTTACCTACTCACCCTTCCCCCTGTGCTCTTAATCCTCCCCTCCAATCAGATGGCATGCAGGATTTTAACATTAATATCTGCCCCCCAAGATATTAAAAACTAGTAAGCACAAATCTGTTCATAGTTAGACATATTTTATGGGAATATTTCAAATACTTGGCGTTTAGGAAAAAATACATTATTTGAGATGTGCCTCGTTGCCGTAAGTGATACACTGGGGTGTGAAGTTGAGAACTAGGGTCTCAGTGTGACAGCGGAAGGGCTGGAGATGTGATGGGTAGAGATGGAAAGGTGGGCAGGATGGTGGGGACTGGGTGCAGTAATAACCAAGTTTTTTGGAGATTAGTCATAAGTAAATCTTTCGCTTTGTTTATGGTTGCTATCTTCATATTCCCAGGAAATTTTTTAAAAATCACACCAAATGGGGAAAGGGTTGAGTAGTAAGATGCAAATTCCAGGCCAGCAGAGGGAGTTGGTGGCCAAGGGAATCATACACCAAAGCTGAATCCATAAGTAGTTGGTCTTTAGGGGCTGAGCAGTAAACAAAGTCAGTTCCAGCTGTGCCCAGAATGTTCTGCTGAGGTTTCCTAGCTCCAGGCTGTTTCACACTAGTCAGGGAAACCCAGGGGTCCCCTTGGGAACAAAGAAATAAAGAGGCAATTCCAAACCACTGGGAACAAGTTGCAAGAGAACATAAATCCACAGGGTGGTTCACACTGTGCTAGAGACCTGTAAAGAAATCACTGGGATTTTTCATTTGTAGAACACTTGTAAGATTTCTCTTTAAAGCAACTAGGCTCTCAAGACCATCCCTTACTGATGGATGATATAAGGACCCCTGTGGACTTTAAAGGCCCTTCTCACCCAGGAAACCAGCAATTTACAGATTTACACTCTACTTCTCACTATCACCCCCCCAACCAACCTGTCAGAGTATTGAGAGTTAAACATCCTTGCATGTGCTCCCTGAAGCCCTTAAGAACCCGAATCCTTTTATGCCTAGTCTCAGTATGGTGACACTTTCAAAAGCAGCAGCATGATCTAGATACTCTGAAAGCCAAGAAGAATATCGAAGTGCTTCAGGGTTTCTCAAAATGAAGACAAGGGTCTTCACACTGTTTCAGGCAAACAGAACTCCCTAAACATCCGTCTTAGACATTCTTCCCTTTCTGCCAGATTTCATACTCGTGACGGCCATGAGATCCGTCCTCTCCAATGCTCTGCTGCACCTGTGTTCACCTCTTCCTTTACCCTGTACCCACCCGTCATTCTCTGCCCACCCCTCCATGCACCAGACTTGCCGGCTTCCAAATGTGTGTAGTTCCAGAAAATGAAATGAAGGAATCCAGTCTCTCACTCTGAGCTTTTTTTCTTCATTTCCCTATTACAGTAAAATTTATATTCAGTGGTATGCATTGATCTTAAGATATAGTTAGATGAGTTTTGAGATAGATAGAGATAAATGATATAGATATAAAGAGATATAGATATAGATACATATATATCTGTGTAATCAACACATAAATCAAAATATAGAGCACTTCAATAACCCCAGAAAGTTGCCTTCTCCATTCAATCGCTCTCCACCCCATAAACAAACACCATTTTAATTTCTGTTGCCATGGGTTAATTTTGCTAGTTTATTATCTTCGCATAAATAAACTCATATATGTGCTTTTTCGTGTCTGGTTTTTTCACTCAACATTAGGTTTTTGAAATTTACCCATAGTGTTTCACGTTTCAGTAGCTCATCCATTTATAGTGCTGGGCAGTATTACATTAAATCTATATGGCATAATTTACTTCTCCATTCACCACGAGCATTTGTGTTGTTTCCATTTTGGGGTTATTGTGAATGAAGCTGTTATGAACATTTTGGTACGTGATTTTTTGTAGACATGTTGTAGGAAATCTAGCCATGGAATTGCAGGGTTATGCGGTAATAGTATATTTAACTTCATAAAAAACTACCAAACACTCCCCCAAAGTATTTTACCAGCAACATGTGACAGTTCCTTTCAGCTACCCCACATCCTAATCCAGATTGACGTTATCAGACTTTTTAATTTTATCCATTCTAGTGGATGTAAAGTGCTATAATATTATGACTTTAATTTTCATTTCCTTAATGATTAATTATGTGTGTAGACGAAAAAGGGGCCACATACTAAGCCTGACAAGCTCAGGGGAGGCCTGCGTGGCAGCCTCACAAACTCAGAGACCTAAAGGAATCACACAGGATGGTCTGAAATTAAAATTTTCTAACTAAAAGCAGTTCATGGCAGGTAGTCATGTCCCAGGCTGGTATTTTTTCCTAACAAAGGTCAATCTTTCCCTTAACTGAGCCCGTTGTCCTTTTTTGCAACTACAATAACATACCTTTGGAATGTCAAAGTAATTTCCTTCTTCCTCCACCCCTCAAAGAACAACCACAGCACAAGAGCAGAGACCACAAATCCCTTCATTGTGATTATTGTCATGTTAATTGTTCACTGTTGACTATCCTATACCCACCTGTGTAAAAGAAGCATATGTCTGCCCTGGCTGGTGTAGCTCAGTGGACTGAGCATGGGGTGGGAACCAAAGGGTTGCCGGTTTGATTCCTGGTCAGGGCACATGCCTGTGTTGTGGTCTGGGTCCCCAGGGGAGACCATGTGGGAGGCGACCGTACATTGCTGTTTCTCACCCTCTCTGTCTCCCTCCCTTCCCCTCTCTCTAAAAATAAATAAAATATTTTAAAAAACACACTTAAAAAAAAAGTTTGTCTATTTTTTTCACTTTTTATCAAATCCCAGAGATTTCCCTGCTTTGCTTTCTCCCGCCTCCCTAAGCCATCACCAGTATATTTCATGTAACCCTCTATGTCTTCCCCTTTGATGCTGATGTATAAAGTAAGCAGTAAAACTGCCATTTTCCAGAGCATTTTCTCAATCCATTGAGATTTTGTTTCCCAGCAGTTGTCACCAGTTTGGCTCAAATACACTCATAAAAATTCTTACAGGTTTGGACATTTCTTACATCGACATGTTGCACACTGCAGCACAGAAGCGCCAAACCAGGGAACTGCTTAAGTGTTCACGATATTCGAGAAAAAACCACCCGGAGGACTGGCCGAGGTTGGTCGCTTTGAGAGAGATCACAGCTCCTCCAGTCTGAGGCTTGTTATAAGGAGTCTCAGACAAAGGCAGTGGGGTACAGGTTGCACAAACCTACGAGTGGCCCAGAGCTACGTTCCGTCAGTGTATACGAGCAAAAGGAAAGGTCAAGAAGCAGTCATAGGACAAGAAGTCACTCCCAGAAAGAGATAAGGAGGGAGTTACAACTCATTTCCAGGACAATACACGTTCCGTCTGGCCAGGTGCCCCTGGCCTCAGCCCTTGTCTCAGGGGGCGGGAGAGTCCTGTACTGGGCCCACACCCACTTCTCATAGATTTATTGCACATTCCTACATGTCTCTTTCTTTGTCAAGCATCTACTCAAGCATTCTGCCTATTTTTTATAGACTTGTTCAATATTTTATTATTGATTATTACAAGATAGCAAATATGCTCTCCCAATATGCATCTTACCTTTTCATTTTCTTAGTGGTATTTTTTGATGAACAGAACTTCTTGATTTTTATGAAGTTCAATTTTACCAGATTTTTTGTTTGTTTGTTTTATGGTTTGGGCTTTTTTGGGTCCTCTCTCAGAATTCTTTTCCTACCTCAAGAGTGCAAAGATATTCTCCTGTGTTTCCTTGTAGAAGTTTTAAAGTATTCACTTTTACATTTCAGTCTATGAGCAATTTCAAATTAATTTTTAGTGTATGGTGTGCAATTATGGCCAAGTTTTCCCCTTACAGATATCCAATTATTCCACAATGATTTATTGAAAAGACTTTTTTTTCCACCATTGAACTGCCTTGATACCTTTGTCAAAAACCAATTATGAGGATATCTTTCTGAATTCTAATTCTGTCCCACTGATTTGTCTGTCTTTATGCCAATAGTATACTTTCTTGATTAATAGAGCTTTATGCAAAGTCTTGAATCAGTTAGAGCAAGTCTCTCAATTTTTTTTCTAAAAATGTTTGGCTATTCTAGACCCTTTATACTTCTATGCAGATTTTAGAATCAATTTGCAACTTTTGTCAAATAAGTCCATTGGAATCTTGACTGAGGCTCTGATAAAACTGTAGTTCAATTTGGGAAGAAAGGATATCATAAAAGTGTTAACTATACTAGTCTATGAATATTACATGCCTATATATTTAGATCTTTATTTTCTCTCTGCAAAGTTTTATAGTTTTTAAAGGATCTATGCATTTTTTATTAAATTTATTTATAACTATATTAATTTTGATAATATTAAAAATTGAATTTAAAAAATTGTATTTACTATTTTATTGCAAATACATAAAAAATAATTGCTTTCTGTATATGGACTTCGTATCCTGTGATCTTGCTAAATCTGCTTATTAATTAATTATTACACATTTATTAGGGTTTTCTATATAAACAATCACATAACCTATGAATAAGGATGGTTTTACTTTATTGTTTCCAATCTTCTGTCTTTTTTTTTTTTTACTTGCCTTACTGTTCTGTTAAAGACAATCATGTACAATATTAAATAGAAGTGATGAGTCCTGGCTGATGTGGCTCAGTGGATTGAATGCCAACCTGCAAACCAAAGGGTCACTGGTTCGATTCCCAGTCAGGGTACCTGCCTGGGTTGTGGGCCAGGTCCCCAGTAGGGGGCACACAAGAGGCAAACACACATTGATGCTTTTCTCCCTCTCTTTCTCCCTCCCTTCTCCTCTCTCTAAAAATAAAGATAAAATATTTTAAATAACTAAAGAAATAAATAAATAATAATGAAAATAAGCATTCTTGTTTTTTCCTGATCTTAGGAGAAAAGCATCCAGTATCTTGTCAAGTAGATGCCCTTTATCAAGTCCTACATCCAGTTTGTTGATAGCAGGTTTGATTTTTCTAAAATCTTGAAAAAGTGTTGAATTTTGTCAAATATGTTTTCTGCATTCATTAAGGTGATTATATAAAGTTTTCCTTTTATTCTGTCAATGTGGCTAATTTACATTGATTTTCAAACCTGAGCAACCCTGCTCTCCTGGGGTATGCCCTACTTGGGTTTATTAACCTTTCACATATTATCAGATTTGATTTTCTACTGCTTTGTTGAGGATTTTTAAATCTACATTCATTAAATATATTCATTATAACTTTGTTTACTTATGTCTTGATCAGGTTTTAAGTCAGGATTATCTGGCCTTATAATATGTGTTGTAAAACATTCCCACACCCTCTATTATTTTAGTTTATGTACGACTGGCATTAATTTCTAGTCTGCCTGATGAAATTCACCCATAACACCTTCTGAGCCTGGAGCTTTTTCATTTTGAGGGAGAGGGGTGGGTAGTTATTATAAATATTTCTTGAGTAGATCTAGAGCTACTAAGATTTTTACTTCTTTTTGTGTCAGTTTTGTAAAGTTGGTTATTTTTCCTGTCATATAAGCTATCAAATTTATTGGCATAAAGTTTTGCATAATAATCTTTTTAGCATATATAGAATCTACAGTAATATCCTCATTTTCTTTCTTACTATTGATAATTTATTTTTTAATTTTTTTCTTGATTATTCTCATTAGGGGCCAATCAATTTTATTAATCTTTTCAAAGAAACTTTCATATGGTAATTTTCTCTAATATTTATGTTCTATTTTATGGAATTTTGTTTTTCTCTTTATAATTCCCTCCTTCTATTTACTAATTTGCTATCTTGAACTTTGTTCTTTTATGATAGAAATATGTAAAGCAATACATTTCTCTCCAATAACTGCTTTAACTGCATGCTACAAATTTTAATGCCATATTTTTATTATCATTCAGTTCAAAATAATTTCTAATTTCCTTTTCAATTTCTTCATGGGCCTATAGATTATTTAGAGTATTACTTAATGTTCAAATATTTATGTTTTTTTCCTAGAAATTCAGTATCTTGTCAAGTAGATGCCCTTTATCAAGTCCTACATCCAGTTTGTTGATAGCAGGTTTGATTTTTCTAAAATCTTGAAAAAGTGTTGAATTTTGTGCTTCAACAAATTTTGTGCTTTCAAAGTGTTGAAAAAGTGCTGACATTGCTTTCCAACTTAATTTCACTGTTGCCAGAGAACATGATCTCTGTGGTTTCAAGTTCTTAAACGTGTAGACACTTCTATGGGCTGGCATATGACCTCCGATACTGAACATTCCGTGTGTACTAGGACACAACGTGTGCTTTGCGATTGTTGGATGTGAGGTTCTATAAATGCCAAATGGGGAAGACAGTTGCTTAAATCTATATGCTTTTGAATCTACTTAATCCATCAATTACTCAGAAGGGCTATTAAAATCTCCAACTTGTATATTTTATTATTTCTCCCTTTAGTTCTGTCAGATTTTGCAACTCTATTATTAGATACATTCACATTTAGGACAATTATGTCTTCACGATTCTTTGTCCTTCTCTCATTATGAAATGTCCCTCTTGATCTGTGGTAATAGCTTTCGTTTACTTCATCTGAGAAGACAAAGCCGCACCAACTTTCTTAAGTTTATTATTGATATAATTTATCTTTGAACTCTTCTTTCCTGGTGTGTATGTCTTGTCCCGTCCTCCCTATGGCCTCTTTCATGGTATTCTCCTCATCTTTGGTTTTTGGCAGTTAAATGATGATGTATCTAAGTATATTTCACTTTTTATTTACCCTGCTTGGGATTAGCTGATGTTCTTAGACACGTAAATTGATGTTTTTCTCCAAACCTGAGGACTTTCAGATCTATTTCTTCAAATACATATATCTCGTATTGCCCCATTTATTCTCTTCTTCCCAGGGACTCTAATCATGTGTGTAATACATTACAGGGTGAGCAAAAAGTAAGTTTACAGTTGTGAGTATGTGAATACAGAGTTTATTCTTGTATTATTGATTAATTATTGTACTATTTTCCATAAGAACACCCTGTATGTTGTCTGACATGTCCCCAAGGCTCTGTTCATTTTTTTAAAAAGTCATTTTTCTTTCCATTCTTCAGATTGCACTTTTTATTTCAGATATTGGCCTTTTCATTTCTAGATTTTCCATTTAGATCATTTTTATAGTTTCTATTTTTTTTGCTGACATCCCCCATATGTTCCCTCATTCAAACCTCCTTTCTTTTAAGTCCTTGAACATATTTATAATAGCTATTTTAAAATCCCTGTCTACGAAATCTAACCTCTGGTTCATCTTGAGGTCTACTTCTCTGACTCACATTTTCCTGCCTCTTTACGTGTTTGGAAAAAATTTTTACTGCACACTGGGTATGCAGTGTGACATGTTGTAAAGAGCCTGAATTATGCTGTCTTCCTTTAAAGAGCTGGTGTTTTTGTTCTTAGGGTGTGGCCCTTACTTGAAGGCATGGTTCTTACTCCCAGGGTGTGAAATTTCTGTGATTTCAAAAGAATGTCCAAGTTGTTCAGCAAGGTCTGGAGAAACTTAGTTCTCTGGGTCACATCTTATCCCCATAGGAAATGCTCTCTGCTACACCTCATAGCCTTGGCCAGCATGTGCACTGCCCAAGCCAGGACCACAGACCTAGCATAAGTGCCCACACAGATTTGTGGGTCCCCCTAAGCAAATCCATCTCCTCCAGCATGCTACCCACAAAGTTTTAGCAGCCCCCAAGACCCAACCACTACCTCTTAGTTCAGCAAGACTGCTGCTTCTCTTGGGCTCCTCACTTCTCCACAATGACAGAAGTGTTCTGAGACAGGGCAAATAAGGGGTTCATCTCACATGTTTCTCTTTGCTCAAGAATCTCAGTCCTCCTCTGCCTCTTGCCTAGTACCTGAAAACAGTTGTTTTATATATTCTGTCTGGTTTTATAGTTGTTTATGGTGGGAGGACTTCTCTGTTGTGGCCGGAAGTACAAATGATCGCCCTTAATGTTTTCCTTGTGAGAGCCAACACCATACGGGAATGTTATTGATTAAACGTCTTTATCTCATTACATCTCACTGCAAGAAAACTTTCTGGACTCCTGACAAATCTATTACATACTTTTCTCTCGGAGGGATCATGAGTTATATTTGCTTGTGGCGAGTGAATCTCTTCTGACTTACCGCACAGATCCCATCTTCCTTTCTTCTCCTGCTATTGTGTTGGCGACATGACCAATTTCCCGACTGCACATGACTGCATTCACCAAAGTTTCTTCTAACAAATTTTGGAGCTAGGATCTAAGTGTCTGTCTTGGAAAGGAAGCAGTCAGCATCAGGTTCCAATCTTCCCCTCCTCTGGGGTCTGCATCTCTCACTGGGGAAGAATGATGCCAGCTCCCCAACCCCGCTCCCTCACGAACACAGCTGGCTATCGAACCCTGCCAGAAACATGGAGGTGCCCACACTCCCCAAGTCCTTGGCAGTCTGAGGCTGTCCCACACTTATTGGGGTCTGCCATGAGCCAGAGAATAAATGGTCACAGAAAAATCCCCTTTAGGATAATGTGGGAGAAGACAGGATACACACTCAAATGCCCAAATTCTGGACCCGCAGGGTCTTTTGCCTAGAATTGAGGGCTCTTTTTTCTCCCTCTCCATCATGGGAACTCCCTCGCTTATTACAGATCTGACTTTAAAAGGCTGAATCATATCTAGCTTAATTTCTGGTTCAACAACAGTCTTATGTCTGGTCTCTGTTAGTTTGCTGCAAAAAGGCTACTATGTTTTCCTCTTTTTTTTATGTCAGCCCCAATCTAGTTCACCAGGAGAAAAACTTAGGCTCTGCAGGTGTGTGGCAATAACTCCACTCCAGATGGGTGCAGCACAGAGTAGGCATTCCAGACGGAATATACTTAGAAAACCTTTCTCTCCTTCTTGTTGACAAGTACTGAGGAACTTAAAAGTCCCAGGGATGCTCTGCTCTTCCATGTGCTTTAGAGCATATCATGCAGTTAGTCACAAAAAATGGTCCTGGTAACTTTCTTTCAGAGGCTGAGAACACACGCTCTGACATCCCCGCTATGTCCGTGAGAACTTGCACACATACTGGAGTCTCTTTTCCTCCCCCACCCCCACACCTGTTCTTTTGTACAACACTTCTTCTCTCCAGGATCTGGAAGAAGGCCACTGTACCAATGCTTGCGAAGCCTGCTTCGTTGCAAGCTTCACAGTCGCAGTCCCCAGGGGAACCCCTCTCAGGTGGTAGGACAGAGCAAAAGCCTGTCTCCATGCATTCCCATGATTACATCCTGCCTTTTATACTTTTTCTGATCCCTTCGTTCCCCCACCTCCTTCCAAAGGCTAGAGTTTCCGAACCTGAATCCTGCCTGCTGCTCCCAACCCCCAAATGCAGCCCATCCCTCACCTTCAGACCACCTGCGTCATGGGCAGTCCCTAGAATTCTGTCCAAAAGTATCTTTCAATTCTGTATGCATTTTATATGAAATTAAGCTTGGAAAGCAACTTAAAAAATGAGGAAGTTAACCCTAGTATCACCTTAAGATTAACTTCTCCAAAACCAAATTCCAGTTATGCGTGATAGAAATGCAAACTTAAAACACTTCTCTCCTCTGTGAAATACATTCAGCTACATCATTTTCAAATCGCATTAATAGCATCTCGATTGCTGCCCAGTGATTACTTCAATTTAAATATTATGATAGTGTCTGAGCTACTTTAATGAACGAATTTAATTAAGACTAGCACCCAAGAAGGTTAATGGTTCTTGAGGAAAAACTTTCATAGGAGACCAATCTATAATTCATGTACATTGTGCAGGGGAAATAAAATATATTGCCCGTTGCTAATGTTGGCCATCACTGTTTTTATACTAATTTATTTATTTAAACTAGCCTGAAGTTCAAAAGAAAAGACTTAAAAGTTATAAGGGAAATTCAGTTCCTAAAGAGCTTAAAGTGCATGCGTGCACACACACACACACACACACACACACACACACACACTAGCTAACTGTGAATCACCATGAAGCTCTCTTTTTTCCAAACGAATCTTGTCTTGTCAACATAGGAAATGAAGAGAAACCACAGCAAGCCTCTAAGGAAACATATCTCTGAGGGCACAGTGCAAAGTCAGATTTCCCAGCTATTCTGGAGCAGAACCAACACTCCACCCCCCGGGACCTCAGCCTTTCCTGGAGCTGAGCCTCCCAAGGTACCCCGCTCTTCAGTCTGGCTGCCTCTCTCAACTTCCTGCCATCCGGTAGAAGCCTTCACCTGCCTGGGTTCCTGCTGAGCTGGGTCTGGAGTCCCAGGAAGGAGAACAGAACGAGAAGGAAATGTTCCCACGGAGCAGAACGGCATCACTTTGGACCTGAACTCAATCTCTGCAGGTCTCCCACTAAGAAAATCTTTCTCTTCCACCATTTCTGCAAAATTAAAATCTTAGGCACACTTGATATGCAGTAGGTTATCTAATCCATTGACTATTTCAGCAAATGAGCACGTCTTTTAAAACAGTCAAATGCACTTTGTCGGGCAAAATACAGAAGATCATTTCAGTAACCCTTTCTCCTAAGTCCCTAATGCCTTCTTTATAACACAGACCAAGTCTTCTTTAATAAGAAGTGTCGGGTCTATAAAAAGTGTTCAGTGTTAGCTCTCAGTGTTACCATCTTGTTCAATCCCTGAGAGACCCTCTGGATTATGAGATGGAAACTAAACTCCCTGACTGATTAGGGAGACGTCTCATTGCTTGCTTACTGCAACTGTGCACATTGTGGATGCTCAATAAATGCTTGTTGAAAGGCACAGAGGTAGGGAGGAGGGGGAAGAGCAACAGGGAGGGAAGAAGAAAGGGAGCTAATCGGTACTTACAGATGTGATTTCTACACTGAGTGCGAGTTTAGAAGGGGAGAGATTTGTATTCGTTTCCAGTCTATGATTCTAAAAGGACTGTTGAATCATTCACTCACTTTAGCCAAATTGTTCCTAAAATGTGTCCCACCTGTGCATTTGGACCAATGGCAGTTTATAGTCCTGGAATGTTTCCTTTTTCTTTCCCAACTATTAACGATCTATCCATTCCTTAAGCTTAATTCCATTTGCATTTGCTCCGGGAAATGATCTCTCATCTTCCAAAGCAGAAACAATCACTTCCTGTTCTCAAATATAAGCATTAGGGTATATAACAGTTTTATCACCTATAACCAGTTTTATTTTTCTAGTTGTCTTTTCATAAACTTATTTTTGATCACCTCAAATAAACTGTAGGCATACTTGTGGCGGAAGTAATATGATATTTTAGATCACCGCCCATTGTACACCCCACATATTATGTTCCATTTCCCTCTAGATATCCGCGTTCCCCCACACACACCGCTGCAGGCCTCCGGATGGACACAGTCCATCTTTCTCCCACTGGCTCTCTGCCCTAGAAAACTGACATGTACAGGTTCCATCATGCGGCTCTTTCTCCATGTGACCTCTGATGGGGTCAGGCCTCTGAGGCTGGCACCCTCCTTCCCTAGTTCCTTCCTGCAGAGACACAAGAGCTGGCTGAGACCCCACTGCAGGTCAGGGCCCCCGGACAGCAGCTCTCCCCGCGGGGCCTCTCTGTCTTTGAGGTAACTGGATCTTCCATTTCAGGGTTTGCCTTTGTTCTCAGCCTCAAGGTACTGCACTAATTTATAAGGTCTCCTTACCCTGTCCCTGCCCACATCTTTGTAAATAGAACTTGTATGAAATTGTTCTCAAATTGTCATAATTTAAGCACTTCCTCTGTTTCATGCTGGGACCATGATGAACACATCTGCTTTATTTTTCCCTTTGCCTTAATATTTCAAATAATCTTATTCATTTATTTACCATTTTGTGTCCTAGCCCCTCCTCCCAAATAACAATAAGCTCCATGTGAAAGGCATTTTGTTTTATTCAACACTATTACCCTCAGCTTCTAGAACATGCCAGAGAGAGAAGAGACAGTCAATATGTATTTGAGGAATACATATGTAGATAGAGATATGGATATATTCCAATTCAGAGCAATATATCTGCATGTTTAAAAGACAATTCCAAAGCACTAAGTTGATTATTGATTCATTTTTCAAGGTTAAGAACAAAGTACTAACTCAAAGCCTGAATATAATATTTTTTTCAGCCCAGTCAAAAGACAAAATGCACAATTCTGTGTATTATTTTCCTGAAGTTGAGCTTCTAATATTTAGGGAAGCAAAACAGAAAACTCCCAGAGAATATAATATAGAATGAAGGCAAACGACATCTCCAAACAATCTTTTTTCTTGCCAATGGAAATATGATACCTGCAGAAAAATCAGGCCATAATTCAAGAAGCACCTGTGACATCACTGTACACTTATTTCCTGACTCAAAACACAAATTTATCCCCAACCGTGATTGGACTGCCATCCAACTACAACTTCCCCATTTCCTGCCTACAGTTATGCTTTTGAAGTTTTAAGACATTAATCCTACAAAATGGGGGCAGGCGGGTAGGCCTCTTCTTACACAAATACCTAAAAATGAATTGAAGTATTCAAGATAGAGCAGTGAAGGGAAGACTGGAAGGGAGAGCCTGCCCAGCCCTTTCCTAAGTGAGATGCTGTGGATGATGGGGATGACCAAGAGGACATGGACAAAAGCCCAGTTCAGAGAGACCTAAATGTGCCATGGCAGTCACGCCACTGGGGAATGCCCGACAGCTGTGCACCGGCTGCAGCTGGGGCCACGCTTCCAAATGAGCTCATGTGGGTGTGGCAAAAGGCTTGTCCCCTGTGATATGTCCTCCAACAAACTTTCACAGCTGTTTAACTGCAGAACAAACAGCTATTTCCTTTGGCTAAATACAATATCACTGAATTATCCTACTGAGAACTCTGCAGGACCTAATGAGGCTATTATTTGCAAATCAACTGATGAGGAAACTAAGCATAAAGATAAACAATAGTTTCAGAAATTTGGTAGTAATTTGAGTGGCATTTTTCCATAACTTAGGATTCATTTCTAACCTTTGCTCTCAAATACTGGTGAAACATTTCATAATTGGTTTTGACCTATGCATGAATTTAATTGCATATACACTTGACAAGAGCCCATGACTCATTTGCAATAGAACTTCCTGACTTCCTCCTCATTTCAATATCCTCAAGTATCTCACAGACCTAGGCTCTCCCAGTTCACAAGGACTTACTACCTCTGGGGGTGTCACCACGTGTCACTGAGAGGCATGCCTACTCCTAGATCAGCTCTGAAATGAGCTGGAATTTGACAGAATGCATCCTTGATCAGAGAAGCAAGCAGAGGCAGTGTGAGATTATTCAGGTATTTATTTATCCCCAACCTCTGGTACTGAGGGGAAGCCAGAAGGTCAGTCCTTTCAGCTAAAGACTCTCAAGTAAGTTTGACCCTGGGTATTGGGGGGCCCTGGATATATCAATAAGGTGGAACCAGTCAGGAGGCAAGGGAAGCCAAGGTACAGCTCCGTCTAGCAGGGGTCTCCAAAAGGCACAGGTGCACTCCCAGGTTTGGCCAAGGGAATAGACAGAGTTGTGGGAAGAAAACATTTATTTTAATAATGCTTCCACCTCTTCCATTTTTTATATGCTAATATTTTCTTATATATACTTTAATACATATTTTGCTTTACATATTTATAATATTTCATATATTTTATATTTACATATATATTCTTGCATACGGTTTAGAAACATATTGAAGATGATTCCTCAGAAACGTTTATTAATAGGTTTATATCTGCTCAAGGATGTTTGCAGGCTGATGCTGTAGAAACGAGATGGACACAGGAGAATGAGTAGGAAGAGGGTGCTAAGGAACATGGCCATCATCACCTGTGGGGTTTGGGAGAACCCACAGGGCCCAGGAGGAGAAGAGACTGCAAACAGTAGAAGCAGCCGGAACCCAGGGAACAGCCTGGGCGGAGGGCCCACAGCAGAAGTACGGGGACACTGTGACCTCCAGGAAGTGGAGGCACCACTGCGCTCTGCCCAGGTGTCTGTTTCTGCTGGAATAAGAGGTCCAGAAGAAACTAGAGGAACACCGCTGACCTCATAGGAGACCCCGCACCTGGGCATTAGCAACTGATGGGGCCAGAGGGGCTGCACTTGCCCAATATCTTTTCTTTCCTTAAGACCTCTGGTGCTATTCCCCAGCCTGTGAGAAAGGGTCTTCCTTCTGTTCCTAAGTCTGCACACGCTCCAAGTCCTACTGTTTCCCTGTCCGATCCTCACACGTCCCCCTCTTCCTGGCTCTAGAGAGGACTTCAGCTTCTGCAGACTCCAGAAGCAGATTGAACGCTCTGTGGCTTCACGTGCTCTCAGATCACACCGCAGCTCCGCCCACTCTCCTTCCACCGAGGGGGAACTGGGCAAGATCAGACTTAATACATGTCTATAAATATGGCCAATATCTACATGTGCAGCAATAGGGTTTCTCTGTTGTTGGTTTTTTTTTCTTTCCAATCTTCAAGCTGGAGACCGGGAAGGGGGAAGTAGGCCTCCGCTCAGGTTCCTCTCCGCGCCTTTCTTACAGTCTTGGCAAAGGTTTACATCTCCAGTCCGCTTCCCTTGTTTTACTTCCCAGATGTTTTCAGGCTCCAAGGCCACGCTAACATGAATCGCTCCTTCCCTGTCAGACCCGGGCTCCATCTGTCCCTGTCACTTCTCCGCTCCCCATTACAGCCACCCCCAGCTGCATGGATCGTGGATGCGAATTTTATTTCAGTGTTTTTATTATAATATTATCATGAGCACACTCTTGGGAGGTGAGCCTCTGTTAGAAGCCATACAAATGGGACTCATATGGCTAAAAAACCACACGAAGACCATACTTTGACCTCTCGGGACAGTCCCAAGTGTGTGGCTTGTCAAAGGGACGGGAAGGCTCAGTCATGCTTTCCAATTTACACTGCGTTCTCCCTGGTGTGCTGTGAACAAGTTGAAAAAAGTGAGCTTGGCTCAGAGCCTCTGCAGCATGTCACTCTGGTTTGGAAGGCTTAGGATCCCACTGAGCTTCTCCACATCACTAACAAAACTCATGCGGTATCCTATATGTCCACATTTTTGCCACAATGATCGAATAATTAAAATTTACTAATGTATACTTAAAATGTTATTATTAACCCAGATGAACAACATCAACAACAAAAAGCAGACTCAGAGAACAGAGACCAAAGGAACGGTTGCCAGAGGGAAGGAGGGCGGGAAGATGGGTTGAAAAGATGAAGGGGAATGTAGTCAATAATACTGTGATAAGTGTGCACGGCAACAGAGGACTGCCAGAACTAGTGGGGTGACCACACTGTAAAGTATAAGAATGTCAAATCACTGAATGGATAAAGAAGATGTGGCACAAACAGGGTGACAAAAGTAGGTTTACAGTTGTGAGTTTTCAAAACAGTTTATTCTTGTGTTACTATTGATTAATTATTGCATTATTTTCCAAACAAACAACTAACTGTAAACCTTCTTTTCCTCCACCCTGTATAGGCAATGGGATATTACTTGGCCATAAAAAAAGAATGAGATCATAACCTTTGCCACAGCATGGATGGACCTGGAGGGAATTATGCTAAGTGAAATAAGTCAGATAAAGACAAATACCATATGATTTCACTTATATGTGGAATCTCAAGAACAAAATAAATGAACAAATAAAACAGAAACTGACTTATAGATACAGAGAACAAAATGAGGGTTGCCAGGTGGGAGAGAGCTTGGGGGCTGGGT
>PVJI01014984.1:0-42504 GCA_004026765.1 Micronycteris hirsuta
CCACCCTAATGTCCAAGGACATCTTGGACAAGGTCAACTTTGGACAATTGTGTTGCTTGCCTATGCATGTCTTTTCAAATCTTCATAAGCCTAGAATAGGAAAAAAAAAGTTCTATACTTTCTACCAAGAACTTGCTGCAAGCCTCATATTTACTAACAAAGATCGAAGTTATTTTTTATTTAAAGAAGGAATAGAACAAGGAAATCCTTGCTTTTAATGTTTCTGGAGAATTTCCTATTACAATAGGAGCAAAAGAAAGATATTTCTAAAAGCCATGGTTGGCTATATTTGAAAATAAGACTGACTACCCAGAAAAGGAAGGTTTCTGAAATAGTGATAATTTTATTTCTTGACCTAGCTGATGGTTAGGGTATGTTCAGTTTGTGAAAATCATTAAACTGTTTACTTACAATTTGTGCATTTTTGTATGTATCTTATTCTTCAATTTGTATATATTGTATTTGTAATTCTGTTTCAAAGAGAAAGAATTTAAAAAGTTATCATGCATTTATATAGGTATTTAGTAGAAGATAAAATTAACATTTCAAATCTAAGTTGGAAAATTTACAACCCAGTAAATAATGTCAAGACTGTTTATTTACTAAGAGTAAATTTAATTTAGATCACTTACAGTTAGACAGAATTATAGATGGAGGAAGAATACGAACATTAAAAAATCTATAAAACAACTAGAAGAAACTATAGGAAAATATTTTTATAATTTTTGATTGAAGAAATTTTTCAACACATAAAAATATAAAAGCCATAAGAAAAAAATTGATAGATTTGGCTAAAAGGTGCCAGAAACAAAATTAAAAGATAAGTGGCAGACAAATCAGAAATATTTACAACATATATGAGTAAAAATGAATAACGTTGAATATTTTAAACAACTTATAAAATCAATTAAAACGGTAATTTGTTTTAAAGAGCAATGATATGAACTGGCAATTTAAAGAAAATAACACAAATGGTCAACACATAAGTAAACATGTTAGTTTCATATATTAAATGAAAAAATTAAAATAAGAATGCAATTCATGTTTCACATACCAAATTTACCCAAACAAAAAATTTGGCAACATCCAGTGTGGGTTAAGATATAGGGAAATGCAGCTGAGGGTTCCAGTGCCAAGAAGAGAAGTCACCATAATTTCTGGCTGTAAAGACCAGTGGAGATAGAGGCCATGGAAGACAGAAACTGCTGTACACCCTGGCAGTTCCTCTTAAAGGATGTGCACACAAATGTATTCAGACTCACTCCTCTGAGCTCCAGTGCGGGGGCACCAGATTGAAAGGCATCAGATTCATACAAGGAGGAAGTGAATTGTCCAGCATCAGAATGAAAACTACAGGTCAGCTTTCTCCCAGACAGAAGTGCTGGCGGAGACCATTTTTCACTTTCTGAGCCCTCCCCTGCAAAGAACCAGCAGGTGGGCACAATATTTGAGAATTCATCAATCTAGCTCACACTGTTTACCCCACCCTGATGATTCCCTGAGGTCCTGCCCCACCCAACTTTCAGGTCTACCCAACCTGTTTCTAGTGGTTTTTCCATACAAATGGCTTGTCTAGGCCTGTGCTTCAGATTTTCCTAATTTCTTTCAAACAAGCAGGATCTGGTTTGACAAACAAACAAACCTCTTACTAAGTTTCCCCCAGCCCAGCACTAGCAGAAGCCTTTGTCCACATCTTGGCCTCACCTGGACACTTCCAAGCCCAGCACAAGTAGCAGCCAACTGCACATGGCTTTGTAGTTTATGCTGTGTGACCCTGGACAGAACACAGATGACCTTGGACGTGCCAACAGCAATTAAGGCTCAATTAAAACAAGAGGGTACACACAGCCCACACAGTGGGCGCACCTTGCATACCCAGCTTGTGTTAAGAGAGGAGGCTGTGCCACTTACCCCTAGAGAATACCTACCACATTAGGCCACCGTACCAAGCTTAGGAGACATAGCGGCTCTACCTAATACATAGAAACAAACACAGAAAGGCTGCCAAACTGATGAAAAAAGAAATGGCCCAAATGAAAGAACATAACAAAATTCCAGAAAAAGAACTAAACAAAATGGAGACAAGCAAGCTACTAATTGCAGGTTTCAAAACACTGGTTATAAGGATGCTCAGTGAACCTAGAGAAAACTTGAACAGCATAAAAAGGGGCATGAAAACTATAAAAAAGAACCAGTCAGAAATGAAGGACACAGTAATTAAGATAAAGAACAATTTATAGGGAATCAACAGTAGAGGGAATGAAACCGAAAATCAAATCAATGATTTGGAATAACGAATCAAAATACACCCAATCAGAAGAGCAAGAAGAAAAAAAAGAACCCCCCAAAGGAGGATAGTTTAAGGAGCCTCTGAAAAACTTCAAGTGTACCAACATTTGCATCATGGTGGTGCTGAAAGGAAAAGAGAGAGAGAGCAAGAATAATTGGAAACCTTTTGAAAAAAATGACAGAAAACTTCCCTAACTTGCTGAAAGAAATAGACATACAAGTCTAGAAAGCACAGAGAGTCAGAATAGGATGAACCCAAAGATGCCCACCCCAAGACAAATAATACTTAAAATGTCAAAGGTTAAACACAAAGAAAGAATCTTAAAAGTAGCAAGAGCAAAGCAGTTTGTTACCTACAAGGGATCTCCCATGGGACTTCTGGCAGATTTCTCAAAAGAAACTCTTCAGGCTAGAAGAGATTGGGAAGAAATAGTCAAAGTGGTGAAAAGCAGGGACCTACATCCAAGATTACCCTACTGAGCAAAGCTGTCATTTAGAATCAAAGGACACATAAGGATAAAGATCTTCCCAGACAAGAAGAGGTTAAAGGAGTTCATCACCACCAAATCAGTATTATATGAAATGTTAAAGGATTTTCTTTAAGAACATAAAAAAATGAACAATAAAATAGCAACAAATTTATATCTATCAACAATTGAATCTTAAAAACAAAATAAACAAGCAGAACAGAAACAGAATCACAGTTAAAGAGAATATTTTGATAGTTGTCAAATGGGAAGGTTTCAGGGGGAATGCGCAAAAAAGGTGAATGGATTAAGAGGTACATATTGGTAGTTACAGAATAGTCATGTGTCATGAATCCTGGCCCACAGGATTCATATGGCCATGACTGAATGCGTAAATAAACTCACACAGAAACACGCAGGAATAGAGAACTGGGACCATGCGTCCCCTCCATTATGATCTTGGAGAGGCCTCAAGCCTTGGGTCCAGGGGTTTTTATTGATGATCTCTGGAACATTACCTCAGAATGGTATTCATTAACTATGCGTAGATTGTAGATTCGCTTTAGGTGGTAGACAGCCCAGAAGGTACATCAAAAGGGTTATGCAAAGACAAGAGGTATGACTGAACTTTGAAAGGATTAGCATAGGTCTAAAGAAGCTAGTTAAGCATTAGCATTTGTTCTTTTGATCCAGGGAGAGAGAGGCTTCAGCAGTAGCAAGGTTTTATTTTAAATCTAAGGAACACATCAGCCTGATTTCCTCACAGAAAATTCTGCTTCCACGAACATGGGTCCATGCATGCCGGCTTATGTTCCACGAGAGACTTTGCTCCCTGACACACGTGAAAACATAGGGCTACAATTCCCCACTGTGGATATATGAATTTACCTTAGTCATGGGGATATAAAATACAGCATAGGTAATACGGGAGCCAAAGAAAGCATATGCATGACCCATGGGCATAAACAATGGTGTGGGTATTGCCTGAGGGAATGGGGGAGGACTGGGTAGAAGGGGCAAAGGGTGGCAGGGATTGGGACAACTGTAATAGCATAATCAATAAAATATATTTTTTAAGTATTAAAAAATGATATGGGAAAATATGTGCTGCTAAGAAGTACAAAAATTTGTACAGCTTTTTAGAAAGCAATTCAGCAATATCTATCAAATTAAAAATAGGCATAGTCTTTACAACATTTACATTTAATACTGTTCTACAGAAATACTTGTAAAAATGAATAAGATATTTATTGTATCATTGCTTGTAATATTAAAATATTAGCAATATCCATCTCAATGGTAATAGTTAAGCATATATTAACACAAATATGTATATACATTTATTATATATTTATTATATTTATTAATATAAATATTTATTTAGAATAAGGGAGCCAATATGTATAAACAGGACAAGATGAAGAGAAAAAGAAGGTCAAATAAGATATAGAGTATACTTTCCTCTTCGATGAAAAAAAGTCTATATATGTTGCTGGGAATTTTGAGCAGAGCCTATCCACACCATGTATTTCCCATTTAGAGTACATTAGAAATTGAACAATAACACCAAATAGATGTAGACAGAGAAAAAAATACCATCTTTATGCTACAACTGTAACTGACAAGATGTCGGATGAGTGTCAACTCTGACAGAGTATTCAAGGAAGTGGGAATCTGATTTTTTTTTTTTAAGTAGAAAATAAACAAGACACTTCCAGATGCTGATGAGTGCTTGAAGGAAAATAAAACATAGCAATAAAAAAGCTAAGGGGGGGATGTGAACGGGAGGAGGTACTTTAGATCCCACGGTTGTACGAAGATCACTCTGCAGAGTTGAAAACGCTAGGCCTTAGCCTTACACAATCTAGCAGATAAAAGTAAAGGACTTAAGGCACAACAAAGCTTTGGGTTGAAGGGACAAAACTAAGATTATAAATAAAACAAAGTGAATAAAGGAGAAAAAGTCAAAAGGTGAAATTTTAAAAAGTAAGTGGGAAACACACCTTAAGGGCATTTAAGCTTAGGTAGGTACAATATTTGGATTTTACTCTAAGTACAGTGGCAGGGTTTTAAACTTAGGCTTCATAGGATCAGATTTAACATTTCAAAAGGACCACTCAGCTCCTCATTGCTCAGTATAAGAGAGCAAGAAGGAAAGCTCAAGGAAAAGGGACAGAAAAGCCCCATTTAGTGGCTTCCGTATTGTGAAATCAAGAGCTAAGTGTGGCTTGCCCTAATATGTGTGGAATGAAAAGAAAACTAAGTGAGAAAAGTAAAAGCTATTTATTCAAGCTTGCTAGAGCCAAGGAGTGAGCCACTATCACTCCTGTTTTGGCCAGACTCAAAAGCCAGAAGAGGAGTTTTGGGGTGGTGGGAGGGAGGTAAGGGAGGGTTTCAGGTATGTCCTCACTGAAGGCTATTGGCACCGGGGAAGCTGTAGGCAGGCTAGGTAGAAGTAGGGTGTCTTATGTGATTGGTGCATGTTTGGCTTTCTCTGCTTAGTACCAAATTGAAAGCAGGAACAAAGTTAGGGAATCTCTCAGCTGTTGAAGTTTTGGCCACTTGGGGCTGATTGCTACAGAAGTTATTGTTTATTTCCTTGGATTGTTTCTCAACATAGTGATCTGGCTTTCTGCAAGTCTGACTTGTGGGAGGCTGGCTTCCCGGGCAGGTTATTTCAGGGTGTGAGGCTGAGTTCTGTTTTGTATGTGGTCTGTCCATTGTCCATTTGACAGTCTCTCAAGTGGTTGAAGAGGGAAATGACTGTATTCTCAACATTATCTCAGCTTGGACCTGACAGGATTTATTAATAGATTGAATGTAGGAGGATTAGGTTGAAAACAAAGAAGCTGGAAAGACTATTAGTCTGTAGCCCAAACAATTGGGTATGAGAGATAGTTACTTCTACACTCAAAGAAGCAAAACGTAGCTTAGGCCCCAAAGCTGAGCACTTGCATTCAGAGTAGGGCTCAGCAAAATTTTTATGTAAAAGGCCAGATAGTAAATTTTTAGCTTTGCAGGCCACATGGTCTCTGTTATAACCCAACTTTGCTGTTGCAGCATGAAACAGCCACAGACGAAATATAAATGAATGACAGTGTCTGTGTTCCAATAAAACAATATATGAGCAATGAAATTTAAATCTCATAGACTGTTCCTTTGCGTTTTCTACCATTTAAAAAGTAAAAGCCATTCTTAGCTCACATACTTTACAAAAATAGACAGCAGACAGGATTTGTTTTGCCCAAGGGCTATAGTTTGCTGACCCCTGATCGAGAGTCAAGGATTTTTAGGTGCAAGTGCCAAACACTGTGCCATGCCTTAGTAGAGATTATTTTATAATTCCTATAACTCTATGAGGTTGCAACTATTATTATACCCATTTGATAAATAGGTGACCAGTCTTAGGGAGAGGAACTTCTGCAAGGTCACTTGCCTAACAAGTGGCAATAACATTTGTTATAGAATTAACAAAATTTGACTTGGATTCAATGTAACACCTCCCACTAGTCAGGCAATCTCAACTCACTTGGCCTCTTAACTTTAGGTTCCACAAGATTAAGAATGATGACATTAGCCCTGGCTGGTGTAGCTCAGTGGATTGAGCGCAGGCTGGGAACCAGACGGTCCCGGTTCGATTCCCGGTCAGGGCACATGCCTGGGTTGCAGGCCGGGTCCCCAGTGAGGGCCATGTGAGAGGCAACCATACATTTCTGTTTCTCTCCCTCTCTGTCTCCCTCCCTTCCCCTCTCTCTAAAAATAAATAAAAATAAAATCTTAAAAAAAAAAAAAGAATGATGACATTATACCTCTATCTTTCTGTGTCCAGTTGTGGAACTCAAATAAAATAACACACTTCGTAATGCATTTGTAAATTGTGATGTTTTATCTCTGCTCATCCCCCTAAGTAGCCCTGTGGCTTCCTCTCTCATTTCATTCGGGTCTTTGCTTAAATTCCACCATGTCAAACAGGTTTGTCCTGACAATCTTATCTAAGGTAGCACCTCCTGTGATATGATGCTCTTTCTTCATAGCACTTTTCACACTCTGATATATTACAATTTTATTTATTTGATTATTGTCTATCTTGCCTAAGGAATGCCATGAAAAGCCCAATGAGAAAAGCAACTGTTTATGCTCCTGCCATACCCCAATACTGTGAATAGTAGCTGGCAGAAATACTTCAAAAAATATTAAATTAATGAACATATATACATAAGGCTTAGTTTTAATATGATATTTTTACATTTTTCATTTTAGAAAAAACTTTTAGTATAATCCCTCCCATTACACACATTTTTTAAAAGAGGAGAGTAGACATAGGACTAGAGCAGTTATGAAAATAAGCTTTGTATGTACAAGAACTTTCCTCCTTCTGAAAAAGAAAACATCTACAGTCTATTTTATTTTGAAGGAGAAACTTGTTGACTTTACTTTTAAGAGTTAAAAGAACTCTTGAATTCCATTGAACTCTGTCAGATGAATTCATAGCAACACCAACTTTCAGTAAATGAAGAATGAACTTTATAGTGTAAAACAAAAACTATTGACTAGTTGGAAGACACCTCTAGAGGTGAGTCACCCCACACCTTGACATGTCGCCAGTTACTAGTAACGGCTACCTTCTTGTTGTGAAATCCTGGTCCTCATGTCTTCAAGGCATGCTACTTTGGTATACAGTCATTCTTAGACATGCCCAGTTTTTCAGGGTTTTTAAATTTTTATTCGACTAGCACTACCCTTCCAATGTTTTCTGTGAAACTCCCTATAATTTTGTTTGTGTGTGATTTTCTAGATGTTTCCTGAAATGTTTTTTCACCTGATATTTTCTTCTATTACCTCCTATTTACTTACTTACATTTATTGAAATTTGTTTTCATTCTTTTGTTAGCGATTCTTTCATTCCTTAGAATTCCAAATTGCAGCATGTAAATATTAAATCCATAAATATTTTTGAAATTTTACATTTTAGTGAGGACAGTCTTATTCATATTTTCTTGAGATAAGTAGTGTACAGGAAATTCTAAAAGTGCTTCTTAGCTACTTTTTCCTTTCTATCATAACCCAGAGGTTCATTACATAATAATTTATCTCTAACGTATCTGAAATAATTTATTATGTGAATGTATATAAATGTACATTATAAATACATGAATGTATACTTGGATATCTGAGAATAGAATTTGATCTATAAACTGATGCTGTCTAAAAAAAATAAAAAGCAAATTTATCACTATCCTATTTGAAATAGGTAATGCTATATTTTGGAACTTTAATTGAGATGTTACACCCTATGAGAAAAACCAAGAACTCCATTCTGTGAAAATATTAATGAAGTTAGAACATTACTTAAAAGCATAATGCTTGAACTTAAAAATGCATGGAATGCTATAATGGCCATAATAACTTTAAGCAAAGCCTCTCCAATCATGAAAATAAGAAGCAACCTAAGTGTAAATATAGTTCAGATTAATAATTTGTTTTTCTTAAACAAGTTATCAGGGATATCCACTCCCTAAATATGTACATCATCCCAACTCCTGCTGTGTGCTTGTATATGCACTTAGGCTTGTTTTAAAATGACAGAGCCCAAACAAAAAGATCCAAAAAGCTTCACAATGAAAGAAATTTAGTAAATATATTCATTTTAGTCCTACTTATAGTTACATAGAGAAGACTAATAATTTATTGGCTTTGACAAAGTCTTACACAAGTTATGAAGACAGAACAATTAATGGCAAATAGTGGATACTTGCCCAAATTAAGTTTTGTTATTTTAAGCATTTTATCATCTGCTGATAGGCTCAAACTTGAAAAAGCATGAATTTTAACAGCAAGTGTGCTATAGGACATACAGCAGATTACCATTTGTTTCCTGTCCACTTTTTGATGCTTTCAGGACAACATGAAAACTTGGCCTTTATTATATTTGCATCTAGGTTGACTTCATTCTGTGAACTGGGGCTACCATTGCCAATATCATTTTTTTAAAAAATTGGAAAATTATGGTTTTCAGTAATAGTTCATCCATGTCAGTACTTATTTTTTTTTTATCTTATGAGCTCAGGTTTTTAATTTTCAACTCACTTTTTTTAGGTTTATTTTTAATTTTCAATGCTTGCTTATGTAATTTGTATATCTGCTTTTTTTCATCTAATACATATATTAATTCCGAAAACATTTAATGATAAGGTAGTATGTACTACTTTCTGAAAATATATAGATGAAGTTTACTGTTCCAGGTCACAAGAACCGTCCAGTGAGACTTGTGGGTGTGTTTGGGGGGGTGGGCGGGGTATGATAGCTATGCAGTGTGGTGGTAAATGCCATCACAGCAGTGGGGAACAAAAGACATTTTTAGCTGCCTTGGCAGAATTGGGGAAGGTCCTTCACAGAGAAGGTAACATTTATACTGCCAGGAAAATTGTATTTTGGAAGTTGTCAGGAGGAAAGAAATCCAGACAGAAGAAACAGTCTGGCCAGAGGCACAAAAATGTGTAGTCCAGCAAAGAGAAATCCTGTGGGTTTCATGGTTCGGGACGGCAGAAAACGTGACTGGTAATAAAAAGATTAAAAGACTATTTATCAAGTATGTTTAATAAAGGAGTCAAAATTTGGGAATAAGGTTGAATTATAAGATCCCTTTCTGCTGTAAAACAGTATCAGTCTATATTTATTTATCGTCAGTCACCTATGTGGCTTAATATATGGTTCTCACCTCAGTGAGCTATTTGTGAAGTGAGTAGTCAGCTTCTAATTTACTTGTTAGCAACTCACAAGTTCACATAAAAAGTCTTCTAACACTTTAGGGGCCCCTGTGCTCACAATAATAATTGAAAACCTGACAGTATCTATTGATGAATCATTCTCGTAAACTGTTAAAAGCTATTTCATTTTTTTTTAAGATGTTCCTGGAAGGACCACACAGTTTGGTTATCACTTTCCTTAACAAATTATCTCCTAGGTAAATGGGTTGAAAAGGTATATAGTGCTGTACTAACTAAAGAGATAAAATATATTGCTTTTGTTGTTATAGTCAAATAAGTGACTCAATATAATATTAGCAGATTCCTCTAGGGAAAATTGTGTAATGTGATTATGATACAACAAGCCTAAATATTTTATTTGGATATTTTCATTTCCAAATAATTTTATACACAAGATTATGTGCCCATGTGAAACCCAAATATTCATAAACCTATCGCTTAATGCTATCACAGAACTCTACACCCCTAATTTTAAGAATAAGTGTTTGTAATATTCACCAACAATTTTGTAAAAATAATTTCAGTGCATTCTGCTCAGTTCTTAGAAACATTAAATTTGTGGCATTGTGGTTTTTTTTTTTATTTTTTATTTTTTGGACAGATTGAGTAGCTTAGCATTTGATCCCAATATCTTGGGAAAAAAAGTTCTTTATAAGTAACAGTGGCCCTGCTAGTTTTCCCAGTCTAGCCATATCTCTAAGACCTGCCAACTTTTAAGTGTAGTAGAGTAAACACAGACACACTTTCATGGAGAGAGCGTGCCAGTTGTTAATCATTCCTTTAATCACCTCCAACATCTGCCAGCATTTCTCTCTGCGGAGGTGCTGCCACTTTTAGCACGACCCCCAAGAGGCAGGTGCAATACACAAAGATCATGGTGTGGTGCTTTCCAATTGAGTCCCTCTTGGCTTTCAGTTGAATGATGTCCCAGACTGCTTTGGCTGAGATCAGATAGGGAACTCCGCTCCCCCACCATTTAACATGACACCACAGGAGTACTGTAGGCCTGAAGGGCTGTTCAGTAGTTCCTGAAATAAAATAACATGAAGGAGAAACCTCCGAAGAGAAGGTTCAAAATGCAGACAGATAAAAACAGTGGGAGGTAGGTGGACACCGACATACACATGAACAAAAATAAACATTGCGGGAACTGTACAAGATTCATCAACAAATTAGATGCCTTCATTTAAAACAGCAATTCTGATTGCAGGTTACTACCTGTTAGGATAAAGTATTCTAGACAGTTTACAAGTAAGATAGATTCAAAGAGTGAGCTCCTACTGGGGCTTGGCTTAGAATAAATCCTGCCTGAGTACCCTGAAATTCTAAGTTTAAATAATCAATTGCTATTGATTTTTCACTTTTGTTCTGCCAACATTTGGTTATTCCCTGGGTCACATAGCCTTGCCACTTGAACCAAAGTCAATAAAGAATTTATTCATTCATTACAATCTGTAAAGGTAAAATGTAATGCTGAAAAATTACATATAAGATTTTCTACAGTAAATATCAAAGATTTTATGTGGGATTTTAATATCCATGACAAATCTATTTAAAGGGCACAAACAAGATAAACTTACACCTTGTAAGGGACTAGTTTTAATGACTTGAATTGTATTATTGCAGGATAAAGAGAACCAAACAGTAATATTTTTTTATCTTATAGCAGGATTGTGAATATTAACTTGCTCATATACTAAAAATCACAAAGTATTATTATTATTTTCATTATAATTCTTAGAAGCACCAGATACAAATAGAGCATTATGGTCTGACCTTTATTGGACAAGTTCATTTCAATAATAAAGTATTAATAAACATATAGAAGTAAAGATTTACATAGCAGTATCAAAGTATAATAGCTTCCAATTTGTCTTATCATTACAACAGCTTGTGAAAACATCTCAATTAACTATAAAAAGTTTATTCATTTTTCACTTATTACATTTGTTCTAAGTATTCTCTTTAATTTTTATTCAAAAACCAAAATGCTTTACAGTGCTTTTCATAAGCAGAAAGCTCTAGCTCAGCGATTTTCAACCATTTTCATTTCAAGGCACACATAAACTAATTATTAAAATTTTGCAGCACACCAAAAAATATATTTTTCAGCGATCTGACAAAAAATAGCTATAATTTTGATTGATTTACAAAAACATAATAATAGTAATTACATACCTTTTTTCTTCAGTGACTTTTTAAAAATCAAGTGCCTATATTTGAATATAAGGATTTCTGGTACCAAGAATTAACCAATAAGACGCAACCTTATAATGCGATGTCATCAATAAGCTGAAACTCTATTATATGACCTATATATTTATGGTTCAAGACATGGCATTCTCACCAGATAGCTATTGCTGTGTTGTATGCTGTCATTTTTTTATTTGACAATCTAAGAGAAAAGAGGTCAGTACCCCTGACTGTCAGGTATTGCATGTTTTAAAAATTCTTGCAGCACACCCATTGAAAATTGCTGCTCTAGCTCTAGTAATTACTTCCAATAATAGTATCAAATTGGTCTGTTTATTGTGTTTTTGTTTTTAATATATAAAGATGGTAAATGTTGCTCAGAATATTTTGGTAAATGAATATGGTTCTATTTCATCATATCAACAATTATCTTCTAAGATGTTATAACATTTATTTGTAGAGTCATTTGTTGATTTTTACCTGCAAACCCCTTTGAGGGTAACATTGGTGGACAGTGTTAACCACATTCTTACCTCTTTCCATGATTTAGTGTGCGGAGGTCTCGAGTGTATGAATGTGGAACATTCCTAGATCTTCTATATCTTTCCTACTAGTTGTAGCCTTTGTATATTGCTTTTGCATTTACAGAAATTTTCTCACCAGTTTTCCATTCTATCCTCACATTAGGCATTTCCTCTGTTTCACTCATGAGAAAGCAAATACAAGATTAAGTAAAATCAAGATGTAAAAATGTTACTCGTAGAATTCAGATTAGAACCCATCTCTGTCTCCTCTAGATCAGTCTCCTTTCGCCCTGCTTAAATTACTCTTCAAGGATAATTCCTCCAGTAAAGGCATTAGTTTCAAATAATGGTCCACAACTTCAATGACATTTTAGCTACACAATCTCAATCTGACCAATGAAGGTAACTACCATTATACTCAACTTAAAAATTAACTTATCACAGTTTTTTGATCCACTCATTTACTGATGGGCACTTAGGCTGTTTCCAGCACTTGGCCCTATTATAAATTGTACTGCTATGAACATTGGGGTACATAGTTCTTTTGGATTGGTGATTCAGGATTCTTAGGGTATATTCCCAGCAGTGGAATCACTGGGTCAAAAGAAAGTTTCCTATTTAGTTTTTTTCAGGAAATTCTATACTGTTTTCCACAGCGGCTGCACCAGTCTGCATTCCCATCAAGAGTACACTAGGGTTCCCTTTTCTCCACATCCTCGCCAGCACTTGTTGTTTGTTTATTTGTTAATTATGGAATTCTGATGGATGTGAGGTAATATCTCATTGTGATTTTAATTTGCATCTCTCTGGTGGCCAGTGATATGGAGCATCTTTTCATATGTATATGGGCCCTCTGTATTTCCTCCTTGAAGAAGTATCTATTCAGATCCTTTGCCCATTTTTTAATTGTATTGTTTCTCTTCCTGGTGTTAATTCATATGAGTTCTTTATATATTTTGGAGAAAAACTGTGCTAAACTTACACAATGGAATACTATGCAGCAGAAAGAAAGAAGAAACTCCTACTTTTTGTGACAGCATGGATAGAACTGGAGGATATTATGCTAAGACATAATAAGACATAAGACATATGTCTTACTGAAATAAGACAGTCGGTGAAAGACAAACACCATATTATCTCACCTATAAGAGGAATAAACTAATGAACAAAATAAACTAATGAACAAAATAGAACCACAGGTATAGAAACATGTAAGAAACTGACAGTGACCAGAAGGGAGGGGAGAGGGGGAAATGGTGGAAAGAAGGGGAAGGGACTGGACAAAGAACATATATAAATGACCCACAGACGTGGACAACAGGGTGGGAATTCACTGTGGGAGCGGGGAGTGGGATGGGCGGAGGAGGGCAAAGTGGGGGAAATCAGGACAACTATAATAGAAAAACAATAAAAAATGATATAGAAAAATAAAAATAAATTTATTAACTAATGTTACCCTAACACAAATAAACAAACAATACTAGGGACATTCTTATACCTGTCTCCTGGTGTACATGTTACATGTGCAAGTTTTTCCAGAGAATAAAGTAGGAGGTGATACCAAAATAAAAAAATTAATATACCAATATCAATTTTGTAATTAACAAAATGCTAGATCATATGAGCAAGATTTTCTTCTTTCACATAAACTAAAATACTAATGATGGATTTTCCAAAAATGACCATATATCTCACATTTCTACTGTAAGTTTTTTAAGAATTTTAAGTTATGGGGGAAGGTTAACAGTTGAAAATATGTAAGACAAATATTTGCCTTAAGTTTTTTTGATTAGAAACAATTAGAAAACCACATGTGGATTTTCCAAATCTATATACTATCATTCAAAGTACATATTTTAAAAACAATTCTTTAATGCTTAGGGATTTTTATCATACCAAGTAATTCATTCCTATATTAAGATTGACATTTTAATCACAGAATATTTTTATCAAATAAAAAATTAAACGATTGACTATCTCAACATTTCCATTTCACAAATACAAAATGCAGATTTCAAAGATAGATTCAACAGTGTTTTTTGTGACTCTAAATGGTATTTTCTTTCTGCTTTTTTAAAACAGGGAAAAAAAATTAAGTGAGGGTTTATGTGGCATACAAGCGAAACAAGGAAACCCTCATTGTTGCCTTCTGAATAGACTTGTCACATTACTATTCACAGCTTTGTCTAGTGACAGTGGAATATCAAAAAGATACTGAATAATATAGCAAAAATCTATTGTGCTGCTGAGATCTAATCTTTGTCTGAATGTAATTGCCTTATTAAAAGATTTGCAAGCTTACTCTTTCTGTGGTTCTAAAATAAGCCAAGAAATACCATGCTGTAAAACTGCAACCGTAGTCTCTATGATATGACAATAGTATGTAAGTCAAACTGAAAATTAAAACACCATTCCATGGTTCCCCAGCAATGGCATGGATGCTTCTAGTCCTGCAATTATCCCTAGTGGTATGAATGGCATTTGGAAGACTTTTTTCCCATGAACTTAGCTTAAAATGCCTCAGGAACTGCTTATGTAAATATGAATATCTCATTTAGATTGTAATTTATGTGATGTGGCAGTGTCTACTTCATACTACCTGTTCATTATAGTTAATAGATTCAGGATAAGCTCCTTTGTCTTTTTCCCCTCTCCTCCCCTGAAACACCTTGCTCTGAGCCTTCCTAGGGGGAGAACAGGTTCACTGTTCAGTGAAAATAAAGAAGTAATTGCATATACTCATGCCCATACCCATCACAAATTGTTATTTTTAGTAAATAGTGTCAAGTGCATGAATCTTCTTTTTCTTTCTATTTTCCCTCCTCCAGGCTATTCCTTTTTCATATACTGTAATAATTTACTTTTATAATTTTATGAAAGTTATTGCTTTCCATTCCCCTCACTCCCTTTACTCAGATATAATAAGACATAATGCAAGCTTCAAACTAATAATAGCATTAATTTGCTTTGGTTAGGGCCTATCTTAATAGATAAATAAACAAAAACCAATTTTATTTTTCTATAATAAACTATTTCTGCAGTAGCCACTTTAACACAACCCCTTAATTAAGAGTAGTTTGGAGGAGGGAAAGGGCCCAGGGCTGTCAATAGATTTATGTATATTTTAGCAATGTGTAAGTTAGAAGAATTTTTTTTTTAAAGATTTTATTTACTTATTTTCAGAGAGAGGAGAAGGGAGGGAGAAAGAGCAATGTATGGTTGCCTCTCACATGGCCCTCATAGGGGACCTGGCCCGCAACCCAGGCATGTGCCCTGACTGGGAATCGAACCTGGACCCTCTGGTTCCCAGCCCACGCTCAATCCACTGAGCTATACCAGCCGGGCATAAGTTAGAAGAATTTTTTGTTATTTCTCTAGTCTTGATGGGTTTTTGGTATATATTAGATATGTATAAAATATGACATGTAAATTAGAAAAAGTTTTTCTTCAATATTCTCTTTGTACATCAATAGCAAGGGAGCGATTCATTCACCTAATTGTGAATTTATAACCACTCGCTTGCCAAAATGAAAATATAAAGTCTACTCAGAAAGTATGACTCAGCACTATAATCACCATGAAACATCAAGTTAACACTATTACATTTGAGCTCATCTTCAAAACACAAAAATTTGACATATCACCCATATAAAATGGGATTTATTCGGTGAAAGTATTAGCAAATTTCTACGAATGGAGCTTTTTTATAATACTAAACTTCTTACAAAATCCAGATTTTTGTTAGCTGTTATGGAAATTAGCACTACAAACTTCCTTTTAAAGAACAGTTTTATTCAAATTATACATATATAAATTAAGAAGGCCAAATATATTTGCACACAATTTGCATGTGCCAATTTATATGTGCTTTCACATCTAAATAGTAACATTTTAAGCACAATTACTGGTTCCCAAAAGAAGGCCATTTCTTGATTTTTTTTTTTTAAGACCAAGTCTGGGAGAAGTAATGCCTGCTTGAGTGTGTGGTAAGGTAATAATATGGGTGTAATAGTTTATAGTTTTCATTTGAACATTTCACCTAAAATGTCATATGGTGTGCTTGAGTGTGATATTGTTATGTTATAGAATTACATAGCTATGATATTGTAATAGAACAGGGGATTGTTTTGCCAGACCCTGAATATAAACTCTCACAATATGGGAATATCCAACTACTAGTGTTCTTGAGGAAGAAGGAGGTAAATGCTGCCTTATAGTAAGATAACCCAAATTTGTTGAGTTTATAATACACCAATGACTTTCAACTCTGTGCCACAATATTTTTTAAACGCGCAAAGTCAGATTATTTAGTCAGGGGCACTGGCCTCTTTTTCCTTAGATTGTCAGATAAAAGAATGACAGCAGCCAACACAACAATAGCCATTCTGTGCAAATGAATCAAAATGATATGTATTTTTTGTCTGATTGGCAAAAGATACATTTTTTGGTGTGCCCTAGGATTTTAGTGTTTAGTTTATATGTGCCATAGGTAAAAAAGGGTTGAAAATCACTGTAATATGCAATTGTCCAGTTGAAGCAAAATTAATGAAATAAAAAAATTGGGCCTCTAACTTTATGTAATTCTGGCACAGCCATTCATTCATTTTCTTTCCAGAATCTCTTGGATTAGCTGGAAGAATGTAAGCAAAAAGGAATGTCCACTCCACATTATCTCACTTCCATTTCACTCTATCCTGTCAGCATGATTTAACTAAACTAAACACTCAATATCCAAACTTAGACAATTTCAAGTGTAAAAGAGGGAGCTATTATTCATTATACCAAGACTACTGTAAATAGAAGCATCTCCTGAAAACAAGGAAGTATGAGTACATGTCCTTCCTCTAATCTCCCCTCTTTCAGGACAGGGAGATACTCACATATTCTTTTCTATTAGGATAGAGATAGTGGGTAATGGACATGATGTTAATGACATATGCTAGATGAAAACTGTTTATGGAGATATCCTTTTGTAGTCAAAGGGGTAAACTATAAAATTTTAACCTTTTGGGACATCAAATTTTCATCTGTACAATGAAGATGTTGGAAGGGATACATTCTAAGATCTCTTTCCTGTTATAATATTATAGGTCTTCCCACATGAATCTGAAGTGCTGAATTATTTGAGGAAAACACAGAAAATGTTTTACTCTTTGTTCTAAAAATGATAGTCATACATTAAACATAAGAAAATATTACATTTTTCTCTTGCATGTGTAATCCTTGAGGGCTGGCTTTTAGAGATGGTATATAAGCTTGGATTATAACACCTTCAAGGTAAAAAAAATTCTTTTACTAAAATCTAAGCATAAGCGAAATCAAGAAAACAAATTGTAAGTGATGCAAATATTGTTGTAAACCTAATAATGTTAATATCTTATAAGCCCTATGTTTATCAAATAAATTACATATAATGATTTTTATTTCAAGCTCTTCAAATTATGCCAACATCCCTCCTCTTACTGACTTTATCTCCTCATAGTCTCCTACACCTTCAGTGGAGACTTTAACTTTCCTGTTTCTGAAAGAAATTGCTTTTTCACTGAGATATTTAATAGCTTTTTGTGACAGGGGTAGGGAGTCCTCAGTGAAAGGGTGAAAGGGTGAAGGGATTAAGAAAAACCTCATGCTGTCAGGGTCTTTGGACAGAAGGTGGCCCACCTCCTGGACTCTGGAGGAATGGCCCCAGAAAGGAGGTGCAGTGGTGCGAGGTTCCCATGAATGTTGCAGGCCAAGAAAGTTCTGTGTTCCTGCCAAGATGGAGGCATAGGTAGAAACCCTTTGCTTCCTCGTACAACCAAAAGGAGGGTAACAACCAATCTAAAATAAATAAACAAACAAAAATTCCAGAAAATCAAACTACATGAAACTCCGACAACCAAGGAATTAAAGAAAAAATCAACTAGAACCACCAGACCAGAAAGGTGACAGACTGTGTAGGCCAACTCAGAAAAACCTCCATGATGCGGCAGACTGTGGGCGCAGGTGTGTGCAGGAGGGGCTGACTTAAGGGGAAACTGAGACTCAGAGCTAACTGTGGGCTACAGCTGGGGTTGCCAAGGTGGGAGAAACTCCCAGTCTCACACGAGTCCGTTGAAAAGTGCGCTAGAGACCAGTAGGCGAGCTGCACTATCCCCTCTCTGGCCCCTCCCCCACAGGCAGTGCTGTAGCACAGCAAAGAGGGCCGCCCTGCCCTGGGGAAATACCTAAGGCCACGCCCCCTTATGACTTAACAGGTGCTCCAAGACAGAGAAATATGGCCCAAAGGAAAAAACAGAGCAAAGCCTCAGAAAGAGGACTAAATAAGGAGGAGATTGTCAATCTATCTGATGGAGAATTCAAAGCCCTGGTAATAAATGCTCACAGATCTGATTGAGCTTGGTTGAAAAATGAAAAAACAAATGAAGGATCCCCAAAGTGAAATAAAGCACAATATTCAGGGAACCAACAGTGACAGGAAGGAAACCAGGACTCAAATCAACGATTTGGAACAAAAGGAAGAAATAAACATCCAACCAGAACAGAATGGAGAAACAAGAATTCAAAAAAATGAAGAGAGGCTGAGGAACCTCTGGGACAACTTTAAACATTCCAATATCTGAATTATAGGGCTGCAAGAAGGAGAAGAACAGCAGCAAGAAATTGAAAACTTATTTGAACAAATAATGAAGGAGAATTTTCCCACTCTGGCAAAGAAAACAGACTTCCAGGAAGTCCAGGAAGCCCAGACAGTCCCAAAGAAGTTGGACCTAAAGAGGAACACACCAAGACACATCATCAGTAAGTTACCCAAGACCAAATATAAAGAGAAAATCCTAAAAGAAGCAAGGAGAAAGGAGAGAGTTACCTACAAAAGAGTGCCCGTTAGACTATCAGCTGATTTCTCAAAAGAAACCTTGCAGGCAAGAAGGGACTGAAAAGAAGTACTTGAAGTCATGAAAGACAAGGACCTACATCCAAGATTACTCTATCCAGCTAAAGTACCATTTAGAATGGAAGGGCAGATAAAGTGCTTCCCAGATAATAAAAAGTTAAAGGAGTTCATCATCACCAAGCCATTATATGAAACATTACAGGGACTTACGTAAAAAAAAAGAAGATCGAAAATATGAACAGTAAAGTGACAACAAACTCACAACTATTAACAAATGAACCTAAAAGAAAATAAAAACAATAAAAACAAAAACTAAGCAAACAACTAGAACAGGAACAGAATCAGAGAAATGGACATCACATGGAGGGATTTCAGTGGGGAGGGTGAAAGGGAGGAATAGGGGGAAAGGTACAGAGAAGAAGAAGCATACTTAGTAGCATAAAATAGATGGAGAAAGATAAAAATGGTATGGGAAACAGAGGACTCAAAGAACTTATATGTACAACCCATGGACATGAACTATGGGGGGGCAGTGCTGGAGGGTTGGGGGGCAGGGTGGAGGGGGGATAAAGGGGAAAAAATTGGAAAAACTGTAATAGCATAATCAATAAAAAATACTTAAAAAAAGAAAAAGGAAAAAAAACTCATACAGAGAAAACATTATGGTAATTACCAGAGGAAAAAGGGGTTGGGGGAGGTAGGAGAGGGTTAAGAGGGGATAAATGGTGATGGAAGGAAATATGACTTGGGGTGGTGAACACACAATACAGTACACAATGATAGCACTGCCCAGGTAGCTCAGTTGGTTAGAGCATTGTCCTGATATGCCAAGGCCTTGGGTTCAAACTCTGGTCAGGGCACATACAAGAATCACCAACTAATGCATTAATAAGTAGAACAACAAATCAATATTTCTCTCTCTCTCTCCCCCCCCTCTTTTTTCCCTCTGTCTCTCTCCTCTTTTCTCTCTCTCTCTCTAATAGCTATAAAAAAATTTAAATATAAAGACAATGTAATATAGAATCATACCCTGAAAATACATGATTTTATTAACTAATGTCACCCAATAAATTCAATTAAAAATCAATAAATAAACATTAAAAATAAATAAGAATAAAATATATTAATTTGGCCCTGGCTGGTGTAGCTCAGTGTATTGAGTGCGGGCTGGGAACCAGATGGTCCCGGTTTGATTCCTGGTCAGGGCACATGCCTGGGTTGCGGGCCAGGTCCCCTGTGAGGGCCATGTGAGAGGCAACCATACATTGCTGTTTCTCTCCCTCTCTGTCTCCCTCCCTTCTCCTCTCTCTAAAAATAAATAAATAAAATCTTTAAAAAAAATATTAATTTGTTTCCACCAGACAGGAATTTTCCTTAAATTTCACAGGTTTCTTATAAGCATGAACAGTTATATTAAAGTTTTATTTGAAGACAATTACTTGAAATTGATATGGATGCTTTTTGAATTAAATTATTAAAATACATCCAGCATAATCTCATGAACATCCATTGTAAGTTTTCCATTTATTAACATCTCTTGGTTACATGCGTTCTCAATCTTTTGTTTTTTATTTTACCTTTCATAATTAAGGTTAGCCTAAATGTTCACAGGAAATGTGAAGATATAAAATGCCTAATATCTCCATGAAATATTCAGATTATTTTATAAACCATTTTCTGAATCTAGCCATGATTCTTGGCTACAAAGAATTGGAAAATACATTATATTTATAGGTACAATTTTAACATAAACACTTCTAGGAAATCATATTTTTTATCCATATGATATCATATTTTAATGCTCTGTTTTAATTTTCAATTAGAAGATATTCTACTAAAGATTTTCATTATTATCACAGCCAATATGACAATAGATATCTCACTGAAAAACTTCAATTCTCAGCTAATGTATTTAGTGTATTCACACCAAATGTAGATTTTTAAGTAACTCTAAAATATAAATTACTAACTTATAAATCAAAAAGTATTCTTTTTTGAAATTCCTAGAATATAATTTTTAATACTATACCATAATTCACACTGACTTTGGTTTTGTTTTATCAAAAAGTCTTTTGAATTGGCCCGGCTGGTGCAGCTAAGTGGATTGAGCGTGGGCTGGGAACCAGAGGGTCCCGGTTCGATTCCCAGTCAGGGCACATGCCTGGGTTGCGGGCCAGGTCCCCAGTGAGGGCCATGTGAGAGGCAACCATACATTGCTCTTTCTCCCTCCCTTCTCCTCTCTCTGAAAATAAATAAATAAAATCTTTAAAAAAAAAAAAAGTCTTTTGAATTGTATGCTTCTATTGGGCATAATACAGTACAGATACAAAGAAAATTTATTTAACTTTAAGCTTACCACAGATATTAAACATTCTCTAACAGATCTTATAATGTATGTTGGTGGTATATTTAAAAATGTAATAATTCTTGTCTTGAAAAACCAATTTGGATTAAATATGAACACCATGTACATACTTCTTAATTAACCTGCTGACACTTTCAATAATATTTTCAACTTTATGGTATATCAAATGAAAGCTATGTACAGACTGCTACTAAAATCACTTTTACTAAAATTTTTTGTTTTATTTCTTTGTTATTATAAAATTAACACACACCTATTAGCTAAAATTTGTAAAATAGAGAAAAGCAAAAGGAATGAAACATACTACCCAAACATCTAAGGACAGTTCTTATTTACCCTTTTGGTAATTTTTCTTATGGTCTTTATTCCATAGATTTTTTAAAAGTCAATTCTAATGACACTGTGTAAAACCATGTATACGAATTTTACATTTAGCATTGTATAATATTTCTAATAATATAAATTATTCATGAACAGCAGTTTGAAGGATGTTGTGAGAATCAGATGGCATAGAAAGGACTTTGCCTGGCTCAGGACACACAGTAGCCGCAGGTCAGCATGTGTCCGCTGCCATTTGCATTATTATATTTACATAAAACCCAACCATAAGGCTTTGCCTTAATATATGACCATCTAATAATTCAACGCTATTTACCTTTCTTACATTTTGTAGCTTTATAAATAATGCTGGATTTGACATATTTTGTACATAAGGTTCTATATTTTATATTATTTCCTTAAGAGAGATTTCCAGAATGGAATTACTGAATAAAATGGGATGTTCATGTCAGAAGCTTTAAAATATGTCACCAAATGTCTTGCAGACGGTTGTCCGCTGGCAGCACACAAGACTGGCCCCTTTGTGGCCCCCTCGCTGACATTCAGTACTCTCTAGTTTTTTCTTACATGGTTATCTACTTTAATCATGTTCTTAGCATTATCTGCCTCTAATACCATATCACCATTTTTTAAGAATTAAATTATTGACATAATATAACAGAAAAGCCAAAGAAATTTCCAGTACTGTGCCAAATGCCCTAAATGTTAGTTTTATTACGTTTGCTTCTCTCTCTCTCAATATAGATTGTTTTTCTGAAATGTATAGGAGCACAGTACCATTATCAATATCAGCAAATTAACATCCACATAATAATATCTAATCAACAAATTAGACTTAAAGCATTTGTGCTATCTCAGGCTTGGTTTTCTGTTTTATGCTTTTTTTCTGGATTATTTGTCCTTTATTCCTGTTTTTTGCATGACTAAAAAAAAATTGTATTGTGTACTAAACATTGTGGATGACACATTGTAGAAACTGAATTTTGTTACCTTTCTCTGAAAAGTTTTGAGATTTTGTTCTAGCATAGAAGTTATCTTGGTAGGGACTCCAAATCCAAACTGCCACCCTTGTGCTGGTGGCTGAAATCTCTGCTCATCTTTTCTAGATTTCCAACTTGATATCCACCAGGTTGCTTTGAGTCTCCTTCATGTACGCCCAAGGGTTAACCAAGGATTTGAAGAGACATTATTTCTAGATTTAGGGGAACCCTGCACTGTGGAGTCCAGTTTTGTGAGATCTACCCCTTTCAATTTTGAGCTACTCTTAGAGCGCCACCTTCATACTTTAAAAGCCAATAAATCTGTGTTTCTTTACTCAAGTTCTAGCTACCCTGAACTACACAGATTAGGAAGGGCTCTCAAGGAAAAGTCTATGTAAACGTGGATCTCAGTGCAGTTCTCTCCTTTCAAGGATCGAGTTTCTTTCAATAATTTTTCCTGCTTTTGATCAAACTCTATGCCTTTAAATATTTAAACACAATCTACAGCTTACAGTTGTTACATGCAAGATGATTATTCCAATACAAGATCCTTGACTACCACTGGAACCATAATCTAATGATTTTGAATTCTACATCAAAATGTAACAAATTTAAAGCAACATTTCCCAAAGTGTATTCTATGGAAAGCAAGCAGTTCCTTAAAATGAACAACCAAGAGTGGGTGGTTATATGGTCAAATGGTCAAGGACCCTGTCTGGTCTTTCATACACTATGCCTCTTCAATATTTAAATTTCATCACCCTGTTTATTGAAGGATATTCCAAGTCCTTAAGTACATAAAACTATTATTTAACAGTGTTTCACTGATTTAATAAATATTTATTGTGACATTTTAGTGCTTTTTCCACACATATTTTATTACGGAACTCTCTTTTATTTCTTTTAGCCCTCTTTATGTTCTATAACCTAATGTCCTATGTAACACATTTTTTAAATGCTGGAGTAAAAGTATAGCCCTTTTAATTAAAATTTTAATTTTAGAATTTTAATTTTCTGTTTAAATCTTTCTGTTCTAGAAAACTGATGTATTATCCTATAAACATATCTTATTTGCCTCCTACCTCCATGATTTTATTTAGGGCAATTATATTTTTTGACACGTTTCCTCTCTAACTACTAAGTTTATATTTCCCAATCTTTATCATGACATTTGATACATTTTTACTGTTTTTATTCAAACCATAATCCCACTAAAGACCTAGGACAGTGCATAATTTCTTCTATAGGTGTAGCACATATCAGAGAGCTTGAAGAATAAAAATAAGAGCAGAATTATAATACATAAAGCAAAAGGTCTATTGTTGTCTGTTTATCTATTGTTGTAAAACAAACTGCCTCAAAACTTAGCACCTAAAACAGTAACCATTTTATTGTATCTCAATTTTGTGGGTCAGAAATTCAGGCAGGGGCTTCCGGCCAAGATGGAGCCATAGGTAGACACACTTTGCCTCCTCGCACAACCAAAAGAGGGAAATCAATTTAAAAACAAAAAACAACCAGATCTGACAGAAAATCCAACTGTTTGAAAGTCCCACAACCACTAAGTTAAAGAAGACATGTTCATCCAGACCAGTAAGCAGGGCAGAGCCAGGGGGAGAGCGCAGTGAGCCAGCAGTTTGTGGAGCGGTGGGGGCAATGCTGCAGCTGCCTGGAGAGGCCCCTGGCCAGCCAACCGAGACCCAGCGGGACCAAGACTAGAGGACCAAGCAGTCCCTTATATGCATGCAGATAGACCGGGAGGAAAAGCTGGGGAGTGGAGCAGACCCCACAGTCCACCAACACAGGGAAATAAAGCCTCAAACCATGAACTGAAAACACCTGTGGGGGTTGAGGCAGCAACAGGAGGAACTCTCAGCATCACAGCAGAGTTCATTGGAGAGACCCACAGGGACTTAGATCTGCACAGGCCCACGAACCTGGGAGCTGGCGTGGAGGGGCCCAATTTGTCTGTGGGTGTCATGCGAGGTGACTGGGAGCCGGGAGCAAACACCATTGTTTTCTCTCAGGTCCCACCCCGACAAGCATCATCACAACACAACCACGAGGGTTACCCCACCCTGGTGAACACCTAAGGCTCCGCCCCTTAAAGTAACAGGCACAGTGAGAAAAAAAAAAAAGGCCCAAATGAAAGAGCAGATCAAGGCTCCAGAAAAAATAAAACTAAGCCACAAAGAGATAGCCAACCTATCAGATGCACAGTTCAAAACACTGGTAGTCAGAACGCTCACAGGATTGGTTGAATTTTGTCACAAATTAGATGAAAATATGAAGAATATGCTAATAGAAATGAGGAGAAATGTACAGGGAACCAATAGTGATGGGAAGGAAACTGGGACTCAAATCAATGGTGTGGACCAGAAGGAAGAGAAAAATACACGACCAGAAAGGAATGAAGAAACAAGAATTCAAAAACATGAGGAGAGCCTTAGGAACCTCAGGGACATCTGTAAATGTCCTAATATCCAGGTCATAGGGGTGCCAGAAGGAGAAGAGGAAAACCAATGAATTGAATACTTATTTGAACAAATAATGAAAGAGAACTTCCCCAATCTGGCAAAGGAAATAGACTTCCAGGAAGTCCAGGAAGTTCAGAGAGTCCCAAAGAAGTTGGACCCAAAGAGGAACACCAAGACACATCATAATGACATTACCCAAGATTAAAAATAAGGAGAGAATCCTAGAAGCAACAAGAGAAAAGGAGACAATCACCTACAAAGGAATTCCCATAAGGCTGTCAGCTGATTTCTCAAAAGAGATCTTTCAGGCAAGAAGGGGCTGGAAAGAAGTATACCAAGCCATGAAAGGCAAGAACCTACATCCAAGATTACTCTATCCAGCAAACCTCTCATTTAGAATGGAAGGGCAGATAAAGTGCTTCTCAGATAAAGTCAAGTGAAAAGAGTTCATCATCACCCAGCCTTTATTATATGAAATGTTAAAGAGATTTATGTAAGTCATGGAGGAATATCAACAGGGGAGTGGGAGGGGGAGAGAAGAGGAGAAAGTTCAGAGAATAGGTAGTGTAAATGGTAGGTAGAAAATGGACAGGGGGAGGTTGAGAATAGTATGGGAAATGTGGAAGCCAGGGAACTTATATGTATGACCCATGGACAAAAACTAAAGGGCGGGAAATGGAGGGGTGCGGGGCGGCGGGGAATAGAGGGGGAAAAATGGGACAACTGTAATAGCATAATCAATTAAATAAATTTAAAAAAAGAAAAAGAAAGAAAAGAAATTCAGGCAGGATTTGTCCGGCCACCTGTTTTTCACATGGCATCAACCAGAGTTTTCACAGATAGTCAGTGAGCTTCTGGCCTGGTCAAGATGGTTTAGATGGTTTCATTCATTTGGGCAGCAACTCGACAGGGATGACTAAAAGGCTGGGCTCAGCAGGAACCCTCCAAATCTCCTGCAGCCTCTCCTTTAGATGTCTCCTGCGGAGGAGTCAGATTTTTATTTCAATGGCTCAGAGTATTTCCTATATTTCAGATACCATCCTGGGGATATATGTGTTACCCCACTTATTTATCACAACAGTCCTTGGAGAGAACTAGTAACAGTATTGCCCTTTATACAGATGAGGAAGCTGACAGTTCTAGTAATTTGTCCAAGTTCACACAGCTAATTAGTAGTAGAGCTGGGATGTGAACCAATACAACTGATTCTATAACCTGTCCTTTAAACCACTGTACCATACTGTCTTCAACTATAAATATGACCATAGCAACTGCCACACACTCACGACTAAATATAATTTATCCCATTTGAGCTTTTCCCCCAGAAACTCTTCTCACCATGAGAGGAAACCTGAGGCCAAATGCTAAGATGATAAAGTAACTTCTCATTTCATGACTCTTACACTTTTAAAGCTTGAGACAAAAATTAGACATGAAACAACATAAGTATTACTTTATTCGCAATAATAATATTTATATTGACACATCAATACTTAGGCTCAAGGCATGATGATCTGCTTAGAAAAAGAGAAGACAGAGAAAGGGCAAGAGGGACAGAGAGGATCTGAAATGAAACCCGTGCCCTAGAACAAGTTAGGTTCTAGGAAAACTGCCCTGGTTGCAAAGTGGAGCCGTGTAAATAATGTTTTATCCGACATGTATGGCTTTGGTATTTCCAATCCATTAAATGGAAATCAAGTTCAGGAAATATGAAAGCAAACAATAATTAGGAATTGGATGAACTAAATGATAGAAAGGTAGGAATTCATTGTTCCATATAAGGTTTTATCCTAGAAACCAGTTTGCGGAGAGGCAACCAAACTATACAAACACAGAGTGCTACAAAGGATGTCCTGAGAACATCAGCCCCTGGACACGAGAGTTACACGGGCATCTGAAGGTATTTGTACTGTTGTCGGTGTTCTCCAAAGACCAGAATCAGAAGAAGTTTGGATAGATGATAGATAGATGATATAGATAGATAGATAATAGACAGATGATAGATAGATGATAGGTAGATAGATAGATAGATGATAGAGCAGATACACACTTAAGAGAGAGAGAGGGGGAGAGGTTTTCAAGAGAAAGAAGTTTTAAGGAATTTCCTTACACAAGTTTTGGGGGTGGCAAGTCTGAAATCTGAAATCTGTAGGGCAGACCAGCAGGCTGGAAACTCCAGCAGGATTTCTATGTCACAGTCTTGAGGCAATTACTTCTTCCCTGGGAAATGCCAGCTTTTGGTCTTAAGGCCCCTGATTCGGTGAAGTCCATTCAAATTACCATATCTAGTCTAATGTTGAACATTTAACCAAATGCCTGGGCACCATAGCCCAGCCAAGTTGGCACATAAAATCTAACCATCAGAGTATTCTTTTGAGACGTTAGATTCTACATCTGATTACTAGGGGGAAATGCATAGAATAAAAAGGAGGATTCACCTCATTGACGGAAGGCCCAAGACAGAGAAAGGAGAGCCAGACTGGTGTAAGAATCATGGAGCTTTCTTTGAGAAGCCAGTGAAATGGGAGGCAATACAAAATAAGTTAGAGGATTGTGGTTATTAGATGTTAGTGTGAATAGGAATCACCTGGGAGACTCACTAAAAGCACAGATGCCTGTGATTTTGATTCTGCAAATTTGTGCTGGAATCTACGTTTTAACAATCATCCCAAGTGATGCTAATGCAGGTCACACAAAAATGACATTGAGGAAAAATTGAAGTTAATAATGACATTTATCCCCTGACTAAAGAGAATTTCTAAACATAATACAATTTCAATGAGGACAAGCCTCACCCCCTTAAATGACAGAATGACCAGCTAGAATTGAATCCCATCATCCCACAGAATGAAGATAAGCTACATAGAACAAAAGGAAATGATAGCCTAGATATGCCAAGCAAATTTAATTTCAGAATAGCCATTTTTGAATGTACAAATGGATTCAGAACAAGTCACAATTGAAAGCCAATTCAGGATATGGCCTATACCCTACTTCCTATCCCTATGCCTTTCATTTATTTGTAGTAATAAAATTAGAGCATTGCTCAGAGAAACAGAACAAAGTAACTGCAATGCTAAGTGAACAGTTTGTTCTCTGTCCCCAGTTTTCCAAACTGCTGTTTATGAAAAAACTGATTTTTTTTTTTTTTTGGCCAAATGAGATGTTCACCAGTTTAAATGACTTACACAGGGTATATCAGAATTCAAGCATACCAAAGATAAAGTTTCTGGTAGAAGGTGAACTTAAAATAAAATTTTAATTGAATTACTGTTGGTAATAGAGAATGAAAGCAGAATCAACCTTTCATCTTCTAAAACAAAGCACTATTATTGTCATGTGTTTGCAATCATTCTTATAGCCATGCAATGTAGAAAAATAAAAACATCTGCCTACCTCTAAGGACCTCTAATCAGTTTTTTATCGTTTAGAATCATAGAGCTCTAGAATCTTTTATTTACAAGTAGATTTGATATTAAATCCAAATATCTAAATCACCCTCACCACACATAGGCCAAAGGTCTTCTAATCTCTTTCTAAAAACTTTTGATAATGAGAACTTATTACCCAGGAAGTAATACCCCTGTATATTTAACAATCTTAATGTGAAAGTTCCTCTCTTTGATGTATTCTGTTTTTGTCACCTTATTTCCCACACAGCACCATTCACTCCCACTCCATCCTACCCCTTACCTCCCCACAAGCAAAAATAGTCACACACACACACACCACACCCCACATCCCACAAGCCCTCCATCCTCCTGGGACTTTTGAAAACATTGACCGTGACAAAGAAACAGACAAGTGGGGCTAGGAAGTATTTATGATTCCCCCAAGGAATCCCCATAGCAATCATTTATTAAGTTTAGAACACTAATATTTTATTTAATACATGGGAAATAACAGGCCTTCAGCTTACTAGTAATTTCAATCTTTAATCAGACGGCACGAGAGCTATAACTATATAAGGCTTAGGCATTATGAATTATTTCATTCAAATTTTGGCTTCATTCTTAATATTGAAGCCTCTAAGGTGGAGGGAACAATGAAATATAATTTAATATTAACTGATGAAGAAGTAGATAAATAACTAGCAATGTGATTTCTTTTTATTTATGTATTGTTAGAGAGGGGAAAGGAGGGAGAAATAGAGGGAGAGAAACATCGATGTGTGGTTGCCTCTTGTGCTAACCCCCTAATGGGGACCTGTCCCACAACCCAGGGGTGGGCCCCGACAGGGAATCGAACCAGCAACCCTTTGGTTTGCAGGCCGGCACTCAGTCCACTAAGCGACACCAGCCAGGGCACAGTGTGATTTCTGAATAGCCAACTTACATGGCTCCTCATTAAAAAAGGAAACATTTTACAACAGAACCTTTAATGATAACTTTCTTTAAAATGAATGCGCAGATCTTGTACATTGTTACCCCCCCATAAATATGTGGCATCACAGTCAGTCAGGTTCTAAGTGACTTCTGTGCTTCTAATTGTATCTCATTACATCATAATAGATTAGTAAATATTACATTAGGTTTAACTGATTATTTTTTTAATTCACCTATACTTAAAAGTTATCAACTTGTAAAAATGGGTTTCTATAGTGTACTATATTGTATATAAGAAAATTTCCCAAATTGTTTAAGGCTCTATTCACAAACATTAAGAAGAAAGAATACTAATTTTTAGCTTTTTACAACCTGGCACCCCACGAGGTTGGTAAAATAGCATTATTTACTGACACTTCTTTGAAATTTTACTGTAAGTTAACATAACCATATCATAGAGCTCACATTTCTGTTTGTTCAGATACCCTAGCAATATAAAGCGAGTTTACATTGCATAAAGGAAATCTTGGCCCAACTGAAGAAAATAATAGTGAATTGGAATCCTGCCTCTTCTACTTACCAGCTACGTGACAATGAAAAAGTTATTTAACTTCTTCGAGCTTTAGCCTCTTCATTTGTAAGATAGGAATAAAGTATTATTGCTGTGATTAAACTGTCTTACAGTCTTGCAACATTATTTAAGATCACAAACATTTTATGAGAAATAATAAACACAGAACTTGGTACATTGTGAGACTCAGAAAATCGTAACTGTTATCATTGTCGTTGATCTGTTGTCCTGAGTGACCAAAATTCAAAGGGAAAAAAAAAAGATTCAAAACAAAAGCTAGGAGCTGTGGGCAGCGTGGCTGTTTGTAAGAGCATTACGCCCCAACACAAAGTCCGGCTGCTAAATTCCAGGTCAGGGCGCATGCCCAGGTCGCAGGCTCAATCCCTAGTTGGGGTGCATGCAGAGGCAGCCAATCAGTGTTACTCTCTCTCTCCCTTCCCCTCTCTCCTGAATGAGAATAAAATAAAGCTTTATTTTAAAAACAGCAAGGAGCTTAATTATTTCCTTTTGTGTTTATGGCAATCTTTTGATGTTAGAACTTGTAACTATTGAAATATTATATTAATATAAAAATGTTTGTATTTACTGTTTTTCCAGAAAAAACCTTCCATGATAAATATTACAATAATTTAAATTAACATGAAAGAGATGTGGGAATGATCAGCATATGATTTAAGTAAGATAACTGACTTCAGAGAAGTCATTGCTTAATCAGGATCACACAGCTAGAGCACTGGGAATTCACAACATGAGGCAAGGCCTGCTAAAACAAGGTTCAGTGATTAGAGTGACAAAATAATAAGGAAAACCAGAGCAAAAAAACCCCACACAATTTTCTGCAAAAATAGAATTGATGCAATCTGAGAACATGAACCAAAGGTACATAAGCAAAGTATTCTAAATTATCTGATTATTATCATATAACTCTCAAGGGAAAAAGATCACTTCTTTTAATTGGTATTGTGTTCATAATATAATAAAATGAACTTCAGTAAATTATTATGTTATTTAAGCTATCCCCTTGAATGTTTTCATTATTATTATTTTAACAGTTGTAATTATCTATTAACTTTATTAATTTATTGATGGAATTAATTTTAATTAATATGGAATTACTGTATCTTAATTATGTATTTATCATGTGAATATATTTATATAACACATACAATATTATATACCTTATATAATATAATCTATATAATTATTATAGTATACAAGGTCTGTCCAGAAAAAGTCAAGCCATTGTTAATATAAAGAGAACAGTGTACATGATACTGAAGTCACCTGGCAGCCAAGGAGAGTGGACTGGAATGCGCATGTGTGAACAATGATGACTTCACTGTCCTAGTCAGTGGGGGCAGTAAACTCCACTGAGTGAGCCTGTCTACTGTGGGGCCATCACATTCAAAATGACTGAGGAGAGCAATGAATCTGCATCAAATTTTGGGTTAAGCTTGACCATTCCTCCGCAGAAACTATTTGCATGATTGAGAAGACCACAGCAATGGACAACTGGTGATTGGCAGCTTCACTAGCCAACGTGTCCCCTCACACATCGCATTTCATGTAGAGTTTTTTTGAGAAACATCACATCACCTGGGTGACTTGGGCCCCTCTGCAGCCTATATTTGGCACCCTGTGACTTTTGGCTTTTTCCAAAACTAAAATCACCTTTGAAAGGGAAGAGATTTCAGACGGTCAATGAGATTCAGCAAAATATGACAAGGCAGCTGATGGTCACTGGGAGAACTGGGTGAGGTCCCAAGGTGCCTGCTTTGAAGGGGACTGAGGCGTCACTGTCCAACGTACAATGTTTCTTGTATCTTGTGTCTTCTTCAATAAATGCCTCTATTTCTCATAGTACATGGCTGAGTATTTTCTGGACAGACCTCATATATTATTATTTTGATTACTGTTATTAGTTATTCTAACCATTTGTCAGGAATCATATAGAAATATCATTCACTACTCTTAGAAAATGTCACTTAAGTCATATTCATTAAAGTATGCTCCACAGTCCATTTTGCTTGTGCATTGAATTATTACCTTATGATACCCCAAATAAATAATTCCATCAACAGCAATTTATCAAAAGGAATTATTTTCCCATATTAAATCCAAACAGTCAGTAAATGTATTTGTGAGAATTTTGCCAAACAGATTAGGTGATCCAGCATAAAGAAGCTTAATAAACCTTTGTTGATTATTTGATCTGTCCCTCACCAAATTTTTTTTATTTTTCTTAAGGAATTTTTTAAAGATTTTATTCTTATTTATTTTCTGAGAGAGGAGAAAGCAGGGGAGAAAGAGGAAGAAACATCGATTGGACACTCCTTACTGGGGACCTGGCCTGCAACTCAGGCATGTGCCCTGGCCAGAAATCAATCCCTCGATTCACAGGCCAGCGCTCAGTGGACTGAGCCACACCAGCCAGGGTGAAGAATACAGCATTCTTAGTCCCAGATGGTCTCTGATCCAAGTTCTAACCACGCCGGACTCTGCTTAGCTTTCCAGATGACATGAGATTGATGCATTCAAAGTAGTATGGCTTTACCAAATTTTTTAGAAACTATTCTCAACTTAGGTACAGTTAACTTCAGTATTGCCCCCCTCTCTTCAAAAAGTAGCCTGAAGAACATGGATTTTCCCATTTAAAAATGTACTGAAAATGCGTTTTGATTAATCAAGGGCGCAGCCTCAGATGATAACAAGCAATTACCATTATGTGAGAAAATGTCCATACTTTTTAGAGATGCATACTAAAGTATGCTAAAGTATGTAAATCTGAAATGACAATGTCTGGAATTTACTTTAAAATACTTCAGCAAATGTTTACATAACATAAATGCTCACACATGTTCACTAAAAGATATGTACAATAATGTTAACTAACAGTAGCACCAAAGACTGGGAACAAACAGAATGTTTATCAGAAAAATGGACAAGTAATGGCTTATTCATACAATCGAATACCATATAGCAACAAGAGTGAATGAGCCCAGCAAGGTGCTATAGGATGGGTGAAACTCATAAACATAACGTTGAGCAAATGAAGGCAAACACAGAAATGTCCATACTACATGATTTCACTTTTATAGCATTCCAAAAACAGGCCAAACTTGTCTATGGTGATAGACATCATAATATGGGTTACCTTTGAAACTGGGAGTAGTGACTGGAATGGACACAAGGAAACTTTGAGGTTCTGCTTCTTGGTATGGATGTTTATAGGATTATGTTCTTATGTTTGTGCACCTCTCTGTAGTTTGTTATTCACCAAAAAAGTTAATGTAAAATACGCCTACAAAATAAAAATTATGAAGTGATCACGGTGAAGTCCTGATAACTTGAATTTAGATAATGAGTATACAGGGATTCATTTTACTTTACTTTTGTGTCTGAAAATTTTAATATTAAAAAATTTTCAGTGTAATCTTAAAAACTACTATATCATTGGGTGGGGATCTAAATTTAAAATGTATAAACCCTTCAGAGATATAGATTGAAGAAGAATTAAGATGTTGGTTTACAAATAAATAGTACATTGAGTTTTATAAAAAAAAAATAATCAAGATTCTTCCCCAAATGCCCTTCCCCTTTACATATAGCAGAGTAGTGTTAAATTAAATTGAGTCACTTACTCAGGAGAAATTACCTGGGTGATGCAAAAATAATCACATTGGACTTGCACATTTCCTTAAAGAGCCTGAAGAAATACACCAGTTGCCAACACTGTAAGAAATACGGACATCTTCCCTGACATCTGAAGAAAATACCTATGCCTCAGTGATTCTTTTTAATGTTTATTATGTGTGTTCTAAAGACTAGTCCTAAAAGATGTGAATGTGGCGGGAAGTAAAAAGAGAAGGTAAGCACCTCAAGAGAACTCTGCCTATAGTTTTCAGCAAAGCAACTTCAAATTTAGATGCAGTCAGAGTTGGACAAAACATCATTAGACCATTGATTTAAGGAGGTAAAGAAAAATTTAGCCTACAAGGAATAGTACAATATTTCAGTATGTTAACATCAAGCCTCAAGAGTTTGCTGAGTAGAGGCTACTGCGTATGCGTGGCCAACACACTTTGTCTTTCCGATTAGGCCATTTGTGTACCTGCTCTGGAGATTGCTTTCTCTGAGTGTGTCATTAGCTAAGTTTTGCAAGTCCCAGAAGGTATTCTCATGGCAGATGAAGGAATCATTGATTTCTCCTTCTTTGTTTTACTTCTATGAATATGCTTTTGACATTATGTAGTGTAATCAGAAAACTTGATGCCTAAGTTGAGTCAGGAGATAAACAACCCTAAGTATTGATTGATTTGTTTTTTTCATTTTGTAACCATTTGCTAGATTATTCCTACTTTTATTGACCTAACATGAAAAAAAGGTTTGACAGCAGCCAGTTACAGACAGCAGTCTGTTTGTTCGTCTGTTTGTTTGTCTGTTTGTTTGTTTAAGCAAACCAGCACTACTTATTGTTTTGCTATGTTAAAGCTCAGAAGGAATTCATGCCTGGTCACAGGGTATATGAATTATAGTTAATAAACCATTATTCTCTGTGAACATTATGATTCTGGGCTCCTACTATTATATATTCCTTAAGTTAAAAATTAAAAAATCTCCATCGAGTACAAGTAAAATAGGCTTAACAGTAAGTAATTGCTGATCATTTTTTGCCAGGTATTTTTTATCAGAGTAACATGGTAAAACCTTTAAAAGAGGCTTGCATTTTCTTCAAGAACATTAATTTTTGGATTAAATAAAATACATGGTCTTATTTTAAAGCAGGCTCATTTTATACAATAGACTAATTTTTTAAATGAGCTACCCTACACTTAATGTCATTAGTAAACAATGCGTTTAGTCACACAGGAATACGAGGCTCACACATTTAAAACACTTCAGCATCTTGTTATGCCAGCTGAACCCCTACACACTGATAGAACCTAACAATAGCTACTTACATAACCAAGTAAAGGCAGGAGACCAGATTTCCCAGCACAGACGCTGCCTCCTTTCCAGCCCCTCTAGGACAACGTCAGAGTGGTAGTCATCATCTGTGTACATTGATCTCCATTTGGTATTTCTCTGGGAAAAGTGGGAAATTGATCATTTTTCACATACTGTTATAAAGTTCCATGGAAAGTCTATCAAGTGAGATTTTCCAGATTATTCTTAGCTCTAGACCATATAATGGTATGTCATAGGTTACATCTGTTGTGGGTGAGTGTAGCAGTCTATAATGTTAACATTATCCCAACACTAACAGCCAACAATTACTAAGCATTTACAAGGCAATGAACTAAATCCTTCACAGGCTTAATCTCATTAAAGACTCACAGACTCTATAATAGATTCTATTTCCCTGTTTTTATTTCCTCTGTTTGACAGGTAAAGAAAAGAAGATGCCAAGGGATAAACAAAGGTCTAACCATTATAAAGCTAGAAAATGGCAAACTCGGGATTCAGACTGAGTCTATCTGACTCTATGCAGAAAATCATCTTAGCCAACTCTCTACCTTTTTAAAATAGTGACTCAGTTTTTGTTCTTATTTTATGCCTTCTATTTTTCTCTAAAACTACAAATCCAGCATTTTCTGGTAAACTAAAAGCTTTAGCCCTAACTCCAACACAATTAAAGCATCTGTACAAGTTATTTGCAAATAAACGAGTTATTATTTTATTTTAAATAATTATCAAATTGTTCCTCAAAGAGGTAAAATAATAAATGAAAATTAGTAGATACTCAAAATGTTAAATTTGATTTCTTAGTTGCTATTATCATAAAGTTAATAGAGACAGTGCAGATTTAAAAATAATAACAGAAACATAATAAGTTTATAAATAAGGAAGGAGTTTTACAATAGTTGAATCACACTCTGTGAGGTACAAGTTTGCAGAAATCATCTGATCCCTTCAGCCACACCACCTGACTTTCAATCCACTCCGAGCAACACACAAACATAAACATACACACCCATCAGATACTTCAGTCCTCCAGTACCATTATTGGAGATTCCATCTCTGTTTAACTGTCCACCAGTGATGAGAAACTATGTAATGAAGAAGCTTATTCCATTTTTCAGGTAGTTGTAATGACTTGAGTTCATCCCAAAATAATGCTTGGTTCCCATTCTCACTAAAGTAGGTAACTAAAACTCAAAATAATTGGTCAGAATAACAATTACAAATGTTGTCTCTTTTCTCATTCTATTATTATGAATGTATATCCCTAATTCCTTGCCTGTAGCTTTAATAGAATTTCAGGAAGGAGTACTGACAAACACACATTTTCATTGAGTATATGCAAGCGGAAGCTCTTCAAAATTTTTCACATCTACAGCTGTCTCAAAAAAGGTCTCTGAGCCCTGGCTGGTGTAGCTCAGTGGATTGAGCACGGGCTGGGAACCAAAGGGTCCCGGTTCAATTCCCAGTCAGGGCACATGCCTGGGTTGCAGGCCAGGTGCCCAGTGAGGGCCATGTGAGAGGTAACCACACATTGCTGTTTCTCTTCCTCTCTTTCTCCTTCCCTTACCCTCTCTCTAAAAATAAATAAAGAAAATCTTAAAAAAAAAACATGTTTAAAAAAAAAAAGGTCTCTGATTTGTCCACTCTTAGAAGTGTTAGCTAGAAATGTATGTAGTGTATAAGTTTTGCACATTAAATATTGCACAACCAGTTTCCTTATAAAATACTCAAATTTACATAAAGTGTGTTTGCACATAAGTAAGTTACACACAGAATTATGCTTCAGTTTAATGCAGAGTAAGGATTTTTGTTTTATATGAATAATTAGAAGGAAAATAACTTTCCATTTATTTTTAAATTAATTTAGATCATGCATATATTTAACATGAATTAATTTCATGTGTAAATTCATATCATGGCCCAATAAGAAAAAAAATTTAAAAAGTCATTTTAGGTGTAGTCTTCTGGTTAAGATGGAGACATAGGTAAACATGCTTTGCCTCCTTGAACAACTACAGAAAAAATTACAATTAGACCTCAAAACAAATAATACCCAGAACCATCAGAAAATTGAGCTATTGGAAATCCAACAACCAAGGATTTAAAGAAGCCACATTCATCCAGACAGGTAGGAGGGGCAGAGACACAGAGACTGGTGAAAAGGTGTGGGGATGGTGCAGATAGGCAGTGGAATGGGCAGTCCCACATTCATGTGTGGTGGACGAAAATTGGGAGGGATGCCTGCAGGATCATAGCCCTAGACCAGACCACACAGCTCTGGGTTCTGGCAACAGGAAGATAAATCCCCATAACTTCTGGCTATAAAAACTAGTGGGGGTTGGGGCTGCAGAAGAATCTGCCAGATTTTCAGGAGACCCTGCTTAAAGGGCGTGCATGGATTTAGAACTTACACAGATCCACTCCTCTGGGATTCAGCACCAGAGCAACAGCTAGAAGGTCACAAATGCGGAGTAAGTGAAGTGACTGAAAGAAGGACAAGTGCCAAGGAAACCTCCAGAAGCCAGGCAGCAGCATTATCTCCTCTCTGAACCCTTTCCACACACAGAGACACAAAGCAGGGAAGTGGATTTCCCTGCCCTGGTGATTATCTAAGGCTCTGCCCCACACAATTTACAGGTGCCTTTTCTACAATAGGCCATGCTACTTAGACAGGGAATCAAAGCAGCTCTACTTAATACACAGGAACAAACACAGGGAGGCTGCCACATTGAGAAGACAAAGAAGTATGGTCTAAATGAAAGAACAAAACAAAACCCCAGAAAGAGAACTAAATGAAACAGAGATAACCAACCTATCAGATGCAGAGTTCAGAATACTGGTGATCAGGAGGCTCAAAGAAGTAACTGAATATGGCAACAGCATAAAAAAGACCCAGAAAGAAATGAAGGTTACACTAAGTGAAATAAAGAAAAATCTGCAGAGAACCAACAGTGGAGGGGATGAAGCCAAGATTCAAATCAACAATTTAGACCATAAGGAAGAAATAAACATTCAAGCAGAATAGCAAGAAGAAAAAATAATTCAAAATATGAGGATATTATAAGTAACCTCTGGGATATCACCAAACATACCAACATCTGAATCATAGAAGGAGAAGGAGAAAAGCAAGAAATTGAAAACTTATTTGAAAAAATAATGAAAGAAAACTTCCCTAATTTGGTGAAGGAAATAGACCTGCAAGTCCAGGAAGCACAGTTCCAAACAAGTTGGACCCAAAGGGGACCACACCAAGACACATGAAAATTAAAATGCCAAAGGTGAAAGATAAAGAGAGAATCTTAAAAGCAGCAGGAGAAAAGCAGAGAGTTACCTAAAAAGGAATTCTCATAATACTGTCACCTGAGTTCTCAAAAGAAACTTTGCAGACTAGAAGGGACTGGCAAGAAGTATTCAAAGTGATGAAAGGCAAGGACCTACAACCAAGATAATTCTATCCAGCAAAGCTATCATTTAGAATGGAAGGGCAGATAAAGTGTTTCTCAGACAAGATAAAGCTAAAGTTCATCATCATCAAGCCATTATTATGTGAAATGTTAAAAGGACTTGTTTAAGAAAAAGAAGATCAAAACTATGAACATTAAAATGGCAACAAATTCACAACTATCACCAACTGAATCTAAAAAATAAACTAAGCAAACAACCAAAACAGGAGCAGAATCATAGATATGGAGATCATTTGGAGAGTTATTAGTTTGGAGGGAGCAGAGGGAGAATAGGGGAAAAGGTGCAGACATTAAGAAGCATAAATTAGTAGGTACAAAATAAACAGGCGGAGGGTAAGAATAGCATAGGAAATGGAGAAACCAAAGAACCTATATGCATGACCCATGCACATGAACCAAGGGGGGGAATTGCTGGAGGGAATGGGGCTACTGGGCATAAGGGGGCAAATGGGAAAATATTAGGACAACTATAATAGCATAATCAATGAAATATATTTTTTAAAAAGTCATTTTACCTGAGTCGTAATCTCAGATAAATCAACCAATAGCAGTGACATCTGAAAGACTGAAGTTCCTTCCTGGAAATTAGTCAATTATTTTCTCATTTCAAAATTTGGTATTACAATAATAAATGATCGCTTTGTTATGTACTTCTGCAGATGTGAGAATGGTGAGTAAATCTGTTTTATTTGTTTGTTTTTGAAACACAGTTCACAACTCTTAAGCCGTAGATGAAGGTTAACTCTATCGCTGAGCCCACTAGACATCCAAGAAAGGACTGGTTTTTCTGTCTTTGTTCGTTTGTGGCATTAGAGCACCTTGACTCCAGACTGTCTACAGGTTAAACCAGAGAGCCAGTTCAATGAATCATTTCAAACCTGGAGCCAACCAGAAGGGACTGTCCCTTTTCTCACCCGTTTACTACTGAAAATGGTTCCCACGAATGTTCATCAGGCAGCAGAATTGTCATTTTTAAAGCAAAGTGAGCGATATTTAGTAGAATCAGGTTAATTAAGATGTTTGTTGTGGGTAATATCTTAATATTTAAATTAAGATTTACACTTCAAATTATTTCTGCTATTAAAGATAACAATATCAAAATTTATCACAAAATTTGAGAGAATACTTAAGGTTCATGCCAGTCAAATGTAAATGAAAGTATTTTGAGCTATTTATCTGCAGTTTGAATTTCAATGAAAAGATAATGTAAGATATTCCCTAAAGGGATAATTCAATTTATGTGAATCACGTCTTTAAATATCTAATTATATTTATGTAAATAAGTATATTTGTTTTCAAAATTGCTGTAATTCTCCTACATCATCAAAAATAAGTTTTATTATAAACTTTAATGGGCCCACTTACAACTTTGAAGCATCAAGCTAGAAGGAAAAAGCCCTAACCTATGCCCCTTACACATAAATCATAGAAAAAGAAACATCACGCCAAACCTAAGATATTTCTATGAACAGCGTATCTTCCACAAATAAAACTATAAAGTTCACAGTTCACTCTCTAGAACCTTAGCTTGTGATTACCGTACTTACTTCTCTGTCTGACACCGTGTGCCAGAGGCGGATGCGTGGGTTCGCGGAGGGAGAGAAAGAACGGAACATGTACAGCGTGACTGAGAGCAGGGTGGCTAAGGGAAAACGGACGCCTCGAAAAGGCAAGAATAAAAAATAAGTAAGAGACAATAATTATGGAAAAGTAGCCAGAAATCTCTATGGGAAAAAGAAAAAAAGGAATAAACAGCACATTGTGATTATCCCTATACAGCATATAGGGAGAGGGGCCCAGGGATTCCAGAAGAGACAGTACATTCCCACAATGAAATATCACAAAATAACAATTAAAATGGACAAACTACGTCTATAAGTAAAAACACAGATGAATGTTACAATGCTGAACAAAGAATACAGGTTGAAGAATATATATTGTATGATTTCATTTATATAAAGTTAAATATGACTAAATGACAGTGTTAGAAGTTGGATAGTGGAAAGAAGCGATAGTTATCAGGGAGAGACACAATCCATCCTTTTAGAGTTTGGTTGATATTCTATTATTTGTCCTGAACAGTGCTTTCATGGGTTTTACTTTGTGTTAAGTCATTGAGATATACTACATTTGTATTTTGTACACTTCTCTGTGCAGGTGTTACATTCAAAGTGGAGCAAGATGAAAACGCTAAGGGGAAAAAAACAATGAGATAGTGACACAAAGCGAAATACTAAACTTCCGTCATAAAATTACTAGGGATAAAACACTAATACTATTCCATCTGCATTGGCCTAACTCCCCAGCAAAAGAATTATTTAGTTAAAAAAAATTAAACCAGTAAGCCAAAAATTTTTTTAAAGGTTGATTAAAAAATCTTTTTATTGAGTTAAACAAAACAGATTTTAAATAAACTTTAAATACTGACTGCACAGCATTGGGATTAACAGGAAACAATAAAAGCATTTCCATTATGTCAGGGAAAAAATACTCTTTACCACCATTATTGCTGAATACTCATTCATTCATCTCGGTCAGAATGACACTTGAGCAGAGACTTGAGGGAAATGAGAGAGCAAATTATGATATGTGGAGGGAAATCATTGTTGAGGCATTAATCAATGCAAGTGGATAGCAGAAATAATAAGAGGTAAAAAATTAGAGTAGAGGAAATTATAAATAGTTAGTAAAATTGTCTACCTAGAAAGCCCAAAGGGTTCAGCTAAAAAGCTATTCCAAATTATCAGTAAAAGGTTGAAGTTGCCTGGAGATCTGCCCCCCCATGCCAGGCGCCTTTAGGCTCCATCACTGACGGAGCCTCTGGCAGTACTGTGAGTCAAGAGCAGGTTCTCAGTAAGTCCCCAAGCAAGGGTGAGTTGTTCACCAATGCTGTTCACAGATTCAAACTCAGTGAACTCCGTGCAACACGTAAGACCACTCAACAAAACTCTCAGGGTACGCTGAAGCCAGCTGCCACACCCCTGGGATCTGCCTACCTTTGTAATGGGGGTGAGGTCTCAGGGAGTCATCAGGTTGAGGCCAGCAGAGTTCATCTGGCTAAAACAGATTAAGATTTGGCCATGTGGAGGGGAGGGCTCTTCACAAGAACAATGGTGGTGGTTACAAGAGAAAAATAACCCTAGCTGTAGAGCCATACGACTCAGTCTCTTCCACCCCCTGAGTCTCCAGGGACCTCCTCAACAGTCCTCCAAAAAAGCTTGTACCATGGCCCTAGGCTAGCGAAAGCAGCAGATTCCTACGCAGGGCTCCAGCCTGGCAGGGCAGGGCCAAAGGGAACCCAAAGAGTGGGACCAGTGCATTCCCCCAGGTTGATGAGATATGGAGGGAAGTGCTGGACCCACAGAAGATGGTGTCTGTGGGTGGTCTGAAGGGGAATGGGGATGGACTCAGCACAGGCATCATGGCAGCTGTCTTTCCAGCCTGCTCCCTGTATGACTGCAGCCTGCTCTGAGCCATTGTCCTCTCACAGTGAAAATTTTGGTGGTTGGTTTTCTATCAGAACCCCATCTGTCCCTGGCAGACAGAATCCCCACTGACTATCATATGGGTGCCTCTTCTGGCACTGGTGTTAGGAGCTGGGGAGCCCAGCATGGGGCTGAGACCCCTCACTCCTCAAGGGGCACATTTGCAACTGAAATATTCTTGTGGATTTTCTACCACTGAACATGGGAGCTGGACCAGCCTTTTTAGTCCCTTTCTAGCAGTCTAGATGTGGCTTCTTATGTAATCCTTGCTATGAGACTTCTGTTCAGCTAGACTTCAGTTGGTTATTCAGGTTGATTGTTCTATAATTCCAGTTTGGTCCTGGGAGGAAGTGAGTGTAACTTCTACTTACTCTGCTGCCATCTTGGATCCCTGCCATCTGTGTATGTTCTGTGAGGAG
>PVJI01014985.1:0-42483 GCA_004026765.1 Micronycteris hirsuta
CTACCTGCAAAAAAACGAAACTCGAGCACCAACTTACACCATACACAAAAATAAATTCAAGGTAGATAAAAGACTTAAATGTAAGTCGTGACACCATAAAAGTTCTAGAGGAAAACATCGGTAGGAAAATCTCAGACATTCCACGCAGCAACATCTTCAGTGATATGTCCCCTAGAGCTAGGGACATAAAGGAAAGAATAAACAAATGGGATCTTATCAAAATAAAGAGCTTCTGTGGGGCTAAAGAAAATATTATTAAAATAAAAAGAGAACCAACCCTATGGGAAAACATACTTGCCAATGATACCTCAGACAAGGTCTGATCTCCAAAATATACAAAGAACTCATATGACTCCACTCCAGGAAGGCAAAAAACCCAATTAAAAAATGGGCAATAGACATGAACAGACACTTCTCGAAAAAAGACATAAAGAGGGCCCAGAATCATATGAAAAGATGCTCAACATCATTAGCCATCAGAGAGATGCAAATCAAAACCACAATGAGATACCACCTCACACCAGTCAGAATGGCCATCATCAACAAAGCAACAGATAACTGTTGGAGGGGATGTGGAGAAAAGGGAACCCTACTGCACTGTTGGTGTGAATGCAGACTGGTGCAGCCACTGTGGAAAACAGTATGGAACTTCCTCAGAATATTGAAAATGGAACTGCCTTTCGACCCAGCAATTCCACTACTGGGATTATACCCTAAGAATCCTGAAAAACCAATCCAAAAGAACCTATGCACCCCAATGTTCACAGCAGCACAATTTACAATAGCCAAGTGTTGGAAGCAACACAAGTGTCCATCAGTATATGTACGCATCAAAAAACTGTGGTACATTTATGCAATGGAATACTATGAAGCAGAGAGAAAGAAGGAGCTCCTACCCCTTGTGACAGCATGGATGGAACTGGAGAGCATTATGCTAAGTGAAATAAGTCAGGTGGTGAAAGACAAATACCATATGATCTCACCTTTAACTGGAATCTAGTCAACAAAATGAACAAGCAAGCAAAATATAACCAAGACATTGAAATTGAGAAGAGGCTGACAGTGACCATAGGGGAGAGAAGAGGGGATAATGGGGGAAAAGGGTGAAGGGTTTACAGAAACAATTATAAAGGACCCACGGACAATAACAAGGCAGGGGTGAAAACAGGCAAAGGAGATGGGGAGGGCTGAAGAGGGGGGGAAGGCAGAAAACTATACTTGAACAACAATTAAAAAATGTTAAAAAAATAAATAAATTTTAAAAAAAGAAAATAATTCTTTTTGCCACTATGCTTTGGTGTTTTCTGTTATCTTATTCTTTAAGTTGTTGATTTATTCCTCTGCTTCATGTAATCTGCTAATGTATTCCTTCTAGCGTATTCTTCATTTCAGGTATTGTATTCTTCATTTTTGACTGTTTCTTTTTTATGATTTCTATGTCTTTATTAGTACTTACTATTGTTTTAAGTTCTCACTGAGATCATCCCTTCTTTTTCTAAGGTCATGGATCATCCTTATAATCATTGTTTTGAATTGTGCATCTGGTATCTTGTTTGCTTTCATTTCATTTAATTCTTTTCCTTGGGATTGCTTTTGTTCTTTCATTTGGGGAATGTTTCTTTGTATCCCCTTTTTGTGTTTCTCTCTGTGTGTTAGGGAGATCTGCTATGACTCTCAAACTTATTATGGTGGTTTTATGTTGTAAGTGTCTTGTGGGGCTTAGAGGCACAATCTTCCGGATCACCAGAGCTAAGTGCTCCAGAAATGACTCTTGTGTGTGTCATGTGTAACTTCCTGTTATAGTTGAGTCTTGAATGCTATTGGCCTATTTGTGGGTGTGGTTAACCCTCAGACTGGCTGACTCTAAGAATATTCATTGATCATAGTGTATGAGACACTGTACATGGTCTGCTCCCCAAAGTATAGTATGTTTCCTGCAAAGTCCAGTTCCTTCCAGGAATCTTCCTTTGGGTGTGCCATTTGTCTGGTTTGTTAGGTAAAATTCTGATGTGGTCTGAAGCCCACCACTGATTGTTTTCACTCTGGGTCTGTTTGGGTAGAGTTCCAGTATAGGTCGATGTTAGGGACTGTATGTAATTGGCCTTAGGCTACCTGTCTTGGGCTACCTCTCTTGAGCTACCACACAATTTTCTGCTTGTCATTACCTCTACTGGGCCTGAGTGTGCATGGAAGAGGCCATGCTCTGTACAACAGTAATCTTCCTCTAGCTCTGAACAGAAGGCAGAGAAGTAAAATGTCCAAGACACACTGACATCTGCTTTCCCCTATTTGCTGCTCTGTCACACCTTGAGATTGCTTTGTCTTTATGAAGAGCCTTTCACAGAAAGACTTTAGAGTAGTCCCAGGCTAGTTTTAACCCACAGATCCTTCCACAAAGGGCAAGATCAACAGAGCAGGGCAATTGGTGGTGGGAGAATGAAGTTAGTGGATTTCCTGGTTCGGGGCAGCACAGTCAGGAACTTAATAAGAGGAAAGTAGGCCCTATTCCAGAGCCATACCACATAGTCTTTGCCCAAGTTTCTGACCCTAGCTCCCCAAGAAGGAGCACATTTTAGGTTCAGGTTGGGTGTAGCCAATTGGTACTATTCAGGAGCAAGATAAGGGTCTCTTGGTATGGGAGGAGCAGGCCAAATGAAATTCCCATTGTAGGAGTTCCATGGGATGATCTTTCAGGGAAGGTAAGGAGGCCCTTTCCACAGCTATAGCATCACTATCTATCACCCATCTGAATCCTGGACAAGAACTTCCTGGACAAAGTTTCCAGCTCTTCACAGCACTCCAATCCCCCTGTGGAACCAAACTCAGCAAGTCAGGACCACTGGATGATGGAAGGAAAGGTTGAATGAGTCTCCTATTCAGGAAATAGGATGAACTGAGCTCACAGTAGAGCTAATAGTAGCCTCTTCTCTATGTTGCAGCTAACAACTCAGCACCCCTCTGATTCCTGGACAAGAACCTGCTGAGAAAATATGCTCTGAAGTTCTCCTGTAGACTGAGGTCAGTGGGGTGGGGCCACAAGGACTTAAAGGATAAGTCAAATAAATCAACAGAGGGGGCTGGGAACCCTGATTGTGTGGACTAGGTAGAAAGAATGACCCCCATTTTAAAACTACACAGTTCAGTTATTGTCTGAGTCTCCTCAGGAGCTTCTCCAGAAAAAGAGTGTACCAAATGTCTCTGTTGGCTGCAGTCAGCAAACCTTTCTGCAGGACTTAAGCTCAACACAATGGTGTCAACAGTAGTTGAAGGACCAGGCCAATGCACTCCCCATGCTTTAAGAATAGGAGTGCTCAACTCTGGCAAGATAGCATTTGGGTTTCTAGCAGACTCCTTTCTCTCCAGGTAGACTGAATCCCTACTGATTTTTACCACCAGATGTTATGCAAGTTCCTCTTCCAGGTTCTGGCACTCTGGTAGGGGAATGCCAGCAGGGGGCTAAATTCCCATGCTTAAGGTGGGACATTTTGCAGCCAAGTATCCCTCAAGATTCTCATCCACCACACGTGAGTTCAGGGGCCAACACTTTCTCCATCCCTTCCCTTTTTACCAGCCTTTATGTGACTACCTCCGTAAATTCTTGTTTATACCACTTCTGTTTATTTAGACTTCAGTTTGGTATTCAGGTTGATTGCTCTATAGTTTAGATGTAAATCTGGTTTGGCACCAGGAGGAAGTGAGTGTATCTTCCACCATTTGCAAATTATTTCAACCACAAACTCAATGGTATATCAAAGGTTTCTTGTATATCTACAAAAAGCAAACCAACAACTACCCAGGATGGCAATATATTTACAATATATTTAGTAATGTGTTATTGCAATGTTTTTGTCCATCTCTGGGAAAGTTCCACAAATTAGTTAGTCTATTTTTAGATATGATAACTTCATCCAAAAATTCAACTTGATAGAAGACTCCTCGATGGCCTTTGGGAATTTTTAAATATCCCTATTCTTATAGGAGAAAAAATAATATAGTGTGAAAGACAGAAGGTAATGTTTAAAAATATGTTACTCTTCAGACCTTCAAGAATACCTCAAAGTCTACATTCTTGAAGACCTTATATACCTCTGATATCATTAAGTGTATTCTGAGCATATGTGGACAAAGACCTCAACTAGAAGCTAGGCTTGGAATATGACCCTTTCCTAGTGATTTTGACCCTTTCCTAGTGGTTAATGATTGAGAAATCTATTCTAGATATTATACCATCTTGAAGAAAATCTCATGAAAATATTAAAGCATTGTAAATAATTTTAAAATGATAGAATAAATATGCTTCTTTTCTTCCAGAAAGACCTTATGGGTTAATTTCTGTTAAATTAAGTAAACAAGGGGCTAATTAGATTGAGGTAGCTCTAACATCATGGTGACCTATGGAAGCAAACCAAAATAATAAACCTATAAATGCATCAAGTTATGAAATTGAAACCTAAGAACAACCAATCACAAACACCCAACTAGGCTTTAAAATATAGTCAATCAATAATTTTTTTTCCTTCTAAATTTTTTCTATAAAAATCTCTCCCTGAGTTCCTGTCACGTAGATGATGATGGGGAGCATTGTTTGCTCTCCAAATATGCCTTTTTTGGGATATCAATAATTTTAAGCTGATTATTTTTAAGAAAAAAAGACTAAAGAAGAGACTTTTACCTCCCCCTTACTTGCCTAAAGGAATTTTGATGGAAAAACCTGATTCAGAATAAGAGTTACTATCATCTTGGCATAATACAAACTAATTATGGTGACAGGTAGTAACCCTGTTAAGTCTGTTGTTAGACTTCCTCTGTGTCTCATTATTTCTGGGTGGCCCAGCAAAAAACGTATTTATCGAATGTTTGCTCTTTCTCTTCTACCCATGAATTACATTAATTCCTTATATATATATATATATATATTAGAGAGAGAGGAAGGGAGGGAGAGAGGGAGAGAAACAGCAATGTATGGTTGCCTCTCACATGGCCCTCATGGGGACCTGGCCTGCAACCCAGGCATGTGCCCTGACTGGGAATTGAACTGGGACCCTCTGATTCCCAGCCTGCGCTCAATCCACTGAGCCACACCAGCCAGGGCACATTCATCCCTTTTGAAGTTCAAATTATTACCAACCTTTTATCTTAACTCAATATAGCATATAAACCTCAATTGCCCAATTTGTCTTTGGTCTCATGTTCTTATGGAGACCTCATATGTATATACATAATTAAATTTGTTTTGTTTTCCTCTTGTTATTCTGTTTCATGTAAATTTATTCTTAGGTCAACCAGAAGAACTAAAAGGGGAAAGAAGGGAAGGGAAATGTCCCCCTCCCATAAGTGCTTCTAACCACTTTTGGTTTGGTGCTACCTAATTCAAATTGACTTTTGCTCAAATCAAAGCTTAGGCATTTCATTTATTTTTTAAAAGATTTTATTTATTTATTTTTAGAGAAAGGGGAAGGGAAGGAGAAAGAGAAGTAGAGAGACATTGGTGTGTGGTTGCCTCTTGCATGTCCCCAATGAGGGACTTGGCTCACAACCCAGGCATGTGCCCTGACTGGGAACTGAACCAGTGACCCTTTGGTTTACAGGCCAGTGCTCAATCCACTGAGCCACGCCAGCCAGGGCAAAGCTTAAACATTTTAATATATCTCAGTTTATACAATTTCAGTTTGATTATTTAAATTTAAAAATTAAATAGTTTGAAAAATAGTTCTTTTGAAACTGTGAAAAAATAGTTATAACCCATGCAAAAAGGAGAGTTCAAAAATTGTATTCAATAGTTCGATTAATATCATATAAAAATTTAGAGGAACTGACAACATTTTTGTATCGCTATTCCAGTAATATAATAGATCTACTTGTTCCAAAATGTATTGGTTTTCTGGATGATAAAACAATATTTTTTCTTCTTGCAGATAATAAAAATAGATTAAACTTTAAAAATAATCCAAAATTTTGTGTAAAGAAAAGTAAGATAAGGCATAGTTTGATTCAGAAGGATTCAGAAAGATTACTCCCAGAACAACCTTAGAGAAAAGACTTTTTGAATGGGTGTATTATTCGGTGGTAAGAAAACAGAGGAATAAATAATCTATGAATAATCCAATAATATGATGGGGTTTAAAATTTTTGTCATCTGATAAACAGCTCCAATACTCCCTATAGAAATATGTTTACCTAGCTATTTAGCAGTTTCTCTAAACTATATTAACATTTTGATTTTTGAGTAAGTATTATTCTGTTAATAAGAACCCATGCAGAGTATACAAAGGTTGTTGTTTTCTGGAGTATTATGTTAAATTTATAATTTCATTGTGGGATATGATTGAATTATAAAAGATGTCAGGTTAATTTATCTTTCATATTTCTGGTCACCTAGAACTTTTGTTGCTTTCATGAAAGACTCTAATGGATGTAGCCAACTTGGCCATAACTATTATCCCATAGGATGATGATAAATTCTACTAATAGTGGTACCTCAAACACTGAAATATCTTTGTCCCAGGGATTATAATCTCATAGTAGAAGAGAGTGTACTAGTGGTTCTAACATTCCAGCTTTATTTAAATCCATGTATCCTTGAATGTAATTTAATTCAGACACTCTAAGTGAGGCAGGAGATAGGAAGGAGGGAACTCCAGAGGTGCCCCAGGGCTAAGATAAAGGACATCCATACAAGAAAGAGACCCTGTTCTAAGACCAGTTGTTCCAGCTTTCTGGAAAAGTGCTGAATCATGGTGACTCATGAATGCACCTGCGAAGAAGATGCTACATGACCTCTGTGTCATTATAATAGCGTTATAATAGATTAGCATTGTGCAACTCCGTTCTCCAGTGGCCAATCAAGGAAAATCATGGGAGACCACATGCACAATAGCTTTAAAGTAATACAACTAATTGTACATGCACAATAAAAGCCTGCCAAAACTAGCCAGGAAGGACCTTCCCTATAAGAATAGAATCCCTCCGGTCCCTAAAGTCAATCTCTGCTCTGAGTTGGCCTGCTCCCATGTTCTGTGGAGTGTACTATTGCTTAATAAATCTGCTCTCTCTCTCTCTGCTATAAACTCTGTATGTTCAGTTCAATTCTCCGTCCGCAATTACCAAGAACCTGGTTACCTGTGCCCACATGTGACATATGTATCTCATTGGTGGAAGGGGCCTTGAAGGTCACCTAGTGTAATTCCTATCCAAAGCTGAAATTACCTCAAAGAATTCATGGAAATAAAATGGGATAACACACCTCCCATGAAATCTCTTTGTAGAAAAAAATATTAATTTATTCACTTCTCAATTCCTTTATTTACTCATTTAAGTATTCAGTCTTGTACTGCCTATGTCTAATACCTCTTTGGAATTTAAATTTAAAAGAATAATAAAAATAATCATTATTTCATAGGTGGTCTTGTTCACAGACCATCTTAATTGATGGGAATATTGTATGAATATTCAAAAAGCAAATAAAAACTAAAAATAAGAGGCCTAAATTTCCCTGTTAAAAATAAGGGAAGATATGCCCCCTTCACATATCTTAAATCATTTTTGTATACTTATAATTGTAAATATTTTCTCTGCCTCTTTGAGATGTATGTAAACCTTTTAAAAAGTCTCTTGCCAGTTGTATAACCCAAGTATAACTTTTTCAAGGGCCTGTAAAGGGAATGTAAATGTAAAGAGAGCCAGTATCCCAAACTCCCAGTTTCTTTGGGAGGTAGAAGCTCAGCCCTACTTGCAAAACTGTCCCCAGTTATAAAGATATGATAAATTTGTTTTACCTTGAATAAACCTAATTACCAGGTTGATTTAGGATAAACTGTGTGTGGAAAATGGTGCTGTCAATTTTCTTACATGAGGCCCAGTTTTTGTTTATCTTAAAAAGTGTGCATATAATGGGTATTATCTGCTTGGCTACATAAAAGAGTGAGATTTCTTTCTGTCTCTTCACTTCCTTAGCAGATTTCTTTGATGACCATCTCATTCTGGTTTAATGGTTATTAAATAATAAAATTATGTTTCTTCTATTCTATATTTGTAAAGAAGTTTCCTAGGTTGGGAACATACTGTTTTTAATTATATTTTCCCAGTAATATTTAAATATTTACCAAGAAGAACTTCTAATACGAGTCACTTGAGAAACTTAAAATGAATTCCTCCACAGGCCTACTGAGCTAGAATTCCTCAGGGTTTAAGAATCTATATTTAAAAATAAATGTTTCTTGGTGTTTCTGATGGCTGAGCATTAGAATCCTATGCTAATTTAATTATTTGTATTGATTTATATAAACACTAAGTTCACGCATGTTACACATTTTGTGTTCAAGAAGAAGATAAATTTCTCAAGAGTAGGGGCTCTATTGTATTTGAATTTTGACTTTTATGTATAATCAGGCCATAATTATGTTTGACAAGTAATGGTGATTCAATAAATCCTGTTTTGTTGGTATTTTGACAGTGCTGTGGAAAAAAAAAAGGGGCCACATGCCTGACAAGCTCAGAAAAGGCCTGTGTGGCAGCCTTACAAACTCAAAGATTGAGGTAGAAGATAGTCAGGAATGAGGAAATTCCAGAGGCAGCCCAGGACTAGGGCAAAGGACATCAATATAGTATAGATAACCTGTTCCAAGGTCAGTTGCCATGTTTCCTGGAAAAGCATAGAATCATGATGAATTATGACTGCACCTGTGCAGAAGATGCTTCTGTGACTGCTGCATGACTCCTGCTTCATTATAATAAGATTATGATAAATTAGCATTGTGGTTCCCCACTCCCAGTGGGCAATCAAGGAAAACCATGGGAGATAACATGTGCAGTAATTTAAAAGTAATATAAATACTCTCACATGCTCAATAAAAACCTGCCAAAACTAACCAGGAAATATCTGCCCTATAAGAAAAGAATTATTTTAAACACTGAGGGTCAATCTCTGCTCAGAGTTGGTCTGCTCCCTTATTGTGTAGAGTATTCTATTATTTAATATATCTACTCTCTCTGCCAGAAACTGTGTTTGGCTCAATTTTTTATTCACAGTCACCAAGAAATAAGAAGACCTACTTATTGGGTCTGGTGGTGACAGCCAGCACGAACACTGACTTGTCTGGTTTCATAGGCAATCGGTTCCCTTGGGCAGTCAGTGAGCAATCATCATGTGACTGGATTTGAGCCACTGAGACTTGATAAGGGAATTGGCAGAGGCTCCTTTTCTGTAAAAGCTTAAAGAATAACTTTACCTTTGCTCGTATTCATGTCAATGGAAGTCACAGAACTTACATGTGACAAGTGAGAAGAAATATTTTAATCAAAAGTATTATACAGTGTAGCAGATACTTTTTAAAAAATATATTTTATTGATTATGCTATTACAGTTGTCCCATTTCCCCCTTTCTTCCCATCCCCCCCACCCCCCCAATTCCCCGCCCTTTAGTTTTTGTCCATAGGTCATACACGTAAGTTCTTTGGCTTCTATATTTCCTATACTATTCTTAACCTCCCCTGTCTGTTTTCTACCTACAGTTTATGCTACTTATTCTCTGCACCTTTCCCCCCCTCTATCCCCCTAACACTCCCCTGTTGATATCCCTGCATGCCTTTTATAAATCCCTTTAACATTTCATATAATAAAGGCTGGGTGATGATGAACTCCTTGAATTTGACCTCATCTGAGAAGCACTTTATCTGCCCTTCCATTCTAAATGATAGCTTTGCTGGATAGAGTATTCTTGGATGTAGATCCTTGCCTTTCATGACTTGGAATACTTCTCTCCAACCCCTTCTTGCCTGAAAGTTCTCTTTTGAGAAATCAGCTGACAATCTTATGGGAATTCCTTTGTAGGTAACTGTCTCCTTTTCTCTTGCTGCTTCTAAGATTCTCTCCTTATTTTTAATCTTGGGTAATGTAATTATGATGTGCCTTGGTGTGTTCCTCTTTGTGTCCAACTTCTTTGGGACTCTCTGAGCTTCCTGGACTTCCTGAAAATCTATTTCCTTAATCAGCTTGGAAAAGTTCTCCTTCATTATTTGTTCAAATAAGTTTTCAGTCCCTTGGTCGTCCTCTTCTCCTTCTCGCACCCCTATGACTCAGATATTGGGATGTTTAAAGATGTCCTGGAGGTTCCTAAGCCTTGCCTCAGTTCTTTGAATTCTTGTTTCTTCATTCTTTCCTGTTTGAATACTTTTTCTTTCTCCTGGTCCACTCCATTGATTTGAGTCTCAGTTTCCTTCTCATCCCTATTGGTTCCCTGCACATTTCCCCTCATTTCCTTTATATTATCCTTCGTTTGTTCAAGTAATTGCGACAACCTTTCTTTGAATCCTGTGAGCATCCTGATTACCAGTGCTTTGAACTGTGCATCTGATAGGTTGGCTGTCTCTTTGTCACTTAGTTGTATTTTTTCTGGAGCTTTGATGCGTTCTTTCATTTGGGCCATTTTTTTTCTCAGTGTGCCTGTTACTTTAAGGCGCGGAGCCTTAGGTGTTAACCAGGGCGGGGTAACCCACATCGTTGTGTTGTGATGCTATCTGTGGGGGTGGAGCCTGAGAGAACAATGGCGGTTGCTCTGTTCTCCACACTTCTCCAGCTACCCACAAGCAAGTTGGGCCCTTCTGTGCTGGTTCCCAGGCAGATGGGCTTGTATAGTTCTAAGTCCTTGTGGGTCTCTCCAGTGTACTCTCCTGTGATGCTGGGAGTTCCTCCTGCCCCCTCCTCAACCCCCACAGGTGTTTTCAATTGGTGGTTTAAGGCTTTATTTCCCTGCGTTGGTGGGTTGCTGGGTCTGCTCCACTCCCCAGCTTTTTCTCCCGGTTTATCTTCGTGCTTATGAGGGACTGCCCAGTCTACCAGTCTTGGCCCTGCTGTTTCCAGTTCGGCCAGCCATGGGTTTCACCAAGTGCGCCAACTGCAGACCTCTCCAGACAGCTGCAGCATTGCCCCCACCACTCCACAAACCACTGTCTCCCCAGGTGCTCTCCGTCTGGCTCCACCCCACTTACCAGTCTGGATGAATGTGTCTTCTTTAACTAGGTTGTCAGACTTCCATACAGTTCAATTTTCTGTCAGATCTGGTTGTTTTTTGTTTTTAAATTGTTGTTTTCCCTCTTTTGGTTGTGCGAGGAAGCACAGTGTGTCTACCTACCTCTCCGTCTTGGCCAGAAGTAGCAGATACTTTATTAATGAGTAAAACATAACCCCTGGCTTCTATTGCCTGCCACCAAAAAAACATGACTCCTAATTCCAGAGTCTTATGAAAAGATAAGGAACTATTTATTCAAAAGTTATGCAGGTTCAGATAATAGCAGAATTCTGTTTGTAAGTCCCAAAGTCACTTAAAACTAAACACCCATAAACACACATAGTCCTGTCTCCCCTTGGCAAACCAGGCCACTCAGAGGTACTGTCTCTCAGAAAAAGAAATAGAAGTCTATAACTTAGTTAAGCAGATTCCCATTTTAACATCCTGGCTTCTCCCAGTCATCTGTATTCAGCTAGATTCTCAATCTTAATACAAAACCACATGGCCTTTCCTCATGGTGGGCTAGTGGGGGTCCTTCTACATCCTTTCAAACCACATGGCCAAGGCCACTTGGCTGCCCCACACTTGAGTTTAAATCCTTGCCCTACTCCTCCTGTGTGACCCCATTTACAACTCCTCCCACAAAAGGTTACACCTGTCAATACTCTGGTTTCTTCTGCCTTTCTTGGTTGCCATTGTTAGTCTAAGCAAGCATGTCTCTGGGACAAAGGAACCACCTTCCTACTCTTGTGCAGGTGCAGTAAGCCCTCTGGCTACCTCATGAGTCAAAGTCATATACATCTCCCTGGCCCAGAGGAGGGCTGGCACAGCTATTAGCATTAGTAAAACATTGACCAAGTTCTTTAGATATGCAAAGTAACTCTTTATGACCCTGTTTTGCTTCCCCTTCCCCCAGCCATGTTAGGGGGGTATTGGGGCTTCTCAGCCTGTATCCCATTTTTGGACTACATCCACACCTGTTACATGAGGACTGGGAAATTGAATTTAATGGTAATAAAAATTTATTATAGAGTTATTTCATGCAGCTTCCAGGATCCTCTGATTTAGAGAAGCAAGGAGTGAATTACTTAGGTGGCTAGCTTACATTTGCAAACAAAACCACCCCCATTAGATTATTTAAAACATCACAGTCACTACTTTTTATTTATGTAAACAGTGCTTTATATTTCATTCTGCAAACTCAGTGAGTTTATTTACAATATTTTCAGTTCCCAGTTTTAATGGTAGAGTAAGTTACTAAGTAAAACTATTTAAGAGTACTAAATAAACAGTTTTAACTACTATGGTGTACGAAGAATAAATGTGAAATTCTCTGGAATTTTTAGATCAAATTTTGAATCCAAAAGTCAATATTAATAAAGGAAGTTTAGGTACCAAGGAGCCTGTTATCTCAAACTAAACATAATGTGAATGTTAATAAAATAAATTCAAATGGAAACAATGATGTATTTTGAAATATAAAAATTAACTCAACCTTAAGTGGGAATTAAGCATTTAATTTTGAAATACAGGAAAATATATACAATGTATAATAAAAAACTCTAAGCAAACTATGTAAGAGTAATTTTATTTATATAATGCCCCGTTTCCCTTAAACAGTTCTATGCCTTATTTGTCCATGATAAAATGTGATACATAGAATATTTACTCATAATATGTTATAGCTATCAATAATGTTGATAGTAGCATAATAGTGTACATTAGTGTATTGAGTATTTACGAAGTGCCAGTTTTGTTTTAGTGTTTTATGTTCATTAACTCACATAAACTCAATGTAAGCTTTTTAACAACTTTAGGAGAAGAAATTATGCAACAAAGGAAAATGACTTGGCAATTAGAAGGGGAAGAGCAAGAATTTGAACCCTAATAGTCCCCAAATTCTACATGCATAACCAAACTATATGAAAATCAAGGCAGATTTGTAATAACAAAGCAGATTTTCATTCAATGAAGAACATATGTGTCTTTGGGCATAATCCTCATTATCTACCAGTCCAATTTCAGCAAATATGGAATAAATCGTTAGCTTTCTCCTAAAGCAGAGGTACCTCAGTGAGAATACTCATTAAACTTGTGTAGCTTATAAATATAAACTTAATACATTGAAAATAGATGTTATTTATTCTTGAGTTGAAAAAAGCCACAAATGTCAATTTAGCATGGTCAAGTGTTAGAGGTTTTTAATTAAAATAAGCCTGATGTTATTGAAAATAATTTTTGTAATTTCTTAGACCAAGATATAAAATGGTCTTGATCCCTTCCAACTTATTTAACTACTTTTATTAGACAAGAAATTCTGGATACAAGACTGTACCTTGCATGTCTAGAATTGCAACACAAAAATTAATTTGGCAGGGAAGCCAAATTAAATTAAATTTAAGTGGAGTTGACCTCATATGATGCAGTGAGAAAGGCACATCACATCTGTAATGTTTCACCCCAAATCCAATGACAATCTAATCGTAAGAAAATATCAGATAAACCCAAATTGAGGGTCATTCTATAATATACTGAACAATTACCTTTCAAAATTGACAAGGCCATAATGCATAAGGAAAAATGAAGAAATTATCACAGATTAGAGATACTAAGGTGGTATCATAACTAAATACAAGAGGGCAACCTCAACTATATCTTCCAATAGAAAAAAAGGAGAAATCTGAATAAAGATCCTGCAGTGGAAAATTGGAACATCTAAATAAAGTCTGCAGTTATTTAGTTTTGTTAACTTCTTAGTTTTCATAAATATAACATCATCATATAAAATGTCAAGAGTAGGGCAAGCTGAGAGATGGATAAATAGTACTATCTTTGCCAGACTTGTGTATATTTAAAGTTATTTCAAATTAAAAGTTAAAATAAATAAATAGATATATAGATAACCAAATAAATAAATATATCTCCTCCTTTAAAAAGACGGTTTGAGTGCGTTTTATAACTGAGAAGAAACATTTATTTAACATGACCCTTTCTTCTTTCTGTCTGCCCGCTGCCTTCCTTTAGAACATCAGATTCTTGACAGCATCAAACTGTTTTAATAACAAAGTCACAGGCCTGTTGATCACAGAAACAGTTTTGGTCAAACTAAAGATAACATCTTGACTTCAGTTATGTTTCAGCTCCAGGCCCATGAAGGTAGAATAACACTAAGGACAACACCTTTATGAAACCAGACAGAACAGTGGTATGTTTGACATAAGGACCTGATACAATGATCAACGACTCCCCACAGTGGCCCTAACCAATCAGTATGGCCCACAACCCCAGCTCCTTTACTGCCATAATTATCACTATAGAACCCATACCATTAAAGCCATCAGGGAGCCAGTTCTTTGATCACTAGCTCACCTGTGGCTCCAGGCTTGGCCCTATTTCCTCAACTAATAAACCTTTAATTTCTTTGCTGCAAACTCCTGATTGAGTGTGATTGGGCTTTGAGGCAAACAGGTAAATGAACTCCTTTAATCTGATAATATTTTCATTCCTAAAACACTTTTGCTAAGAGGATCTTTCCTGAATTTTGGTCAAGTCACCTTGTTTGCTTCATAGTCACAATTTACATCTCTTCTGAAAATGACATAAAATAATATAAAAACTCTCTAACAGATTTGCAGAACAAATATATCCTTTTAATGACTCCTAATGAACCCCTGTTTTGTGCAGGGTATGAAAAGTTGTAATATGTGTAAAACAATTATGATGACAAAAAGCACAGTTTTAAAAAGCAAATCAGGAGAAAATAACTCCTGAAGGAAAAATTAATTTTAATAAGTTTTGCACAAAGATGGTGACAATCTAAGGCACAAAGAACTGTGGGTTTTAATGGATTCAGAGCAATATGAGAATTTTATCCTGTAGAATAAATCTAATTCATCATCAGCTATTACTTTACATTTGAATTGTAGGGACATTTGTTTATTTTCTATAGTGACTATATACTATGTCTCCAAGAAGTGTAATACTAGGAAAAAAGTTAAAAAGGTGACATCTTAAATAATATTTTTGATGTTGTATTGGAAGAAAATATACCCTTCTTCCCTTCTATGTTCTTGTGTTGGTCTAATAATTATATCAACATAACATAAATTAAAAGGAGGAAAAAATCATAATTCAGGAAACTAAATAATATTAAACACAATCCAGAATCTCATAAAACAATATCCATATTTCAACTAAAATGAAGAACCAGGAAGATCTCTAACTTGTTCCTAAAAAATTTAATTATAATTAAAACAAATTAAAAAAATCTCAGCAAAAAAATAGTCTCAATGGATAGCGTAGATGTTAAAAAAATGAAAATTTTATAACAAAATAAAATAACAAAAGGAAAAAACACAGTGGATCAGCTCATGAAAAGAATGAAAGATACAGAAAATAATATCAGAAAACTGGAAGTTAACACAATAAAAATGACCTCATTTGAAAATCTGAGAGAATAGGGAAGAAAACCCACAGAGCCACAAAAACCCATGTGGCTATAACAAATAATCTAACATTAGTGTCATTGGAGTCTTAGAAGGAAAGAAAAGAAGGGCAAGAGCTGAAAAAGTATTCAAAGAAATTGAATATTTCAAAACACCCAAATTTGGAAAGAAACATAAAAATACAGTTGTAAGAAGGTAAACAAATCTCACAGAGTTTAGCCCTGGCTGGTGTAGCTCAGTGGATTGAGCGTGGGCTGGGAACCAGACAGTCCTGGTTCGATTCCCCATCAGGGCACAAGCCTGGGTTGCGGGCCAGGTCCCCTGTGAGGGCCATGTGAGAGGCAACCATACATTGCTGTTTCTCTCCCTCTCTGTCTCCCTCCCTTCTCCTCTCTCTAAAAATAAATAAATAAAATATTTAAAAAAAAAATCTCACAGAGTTTAAACTAAAAAATATCCACACCAAGACATACCATTATAAAATTCTGAAAATTAAAAACAAAGGAAAAATATTGAGTGTAGTGAGAGAAATGACACTTTCACTTATAGGGGAAAAATAGTACAAATGACAGTGGATTGCTCATAAGACACCTTAGAGGCTTAGAAGGAAGTGGCACATTTTTCAATTGCTGAAAAGAAAACACACAACAATCATCAATTCACTGCCCTGTACCCAGTGAAAATATCCTTCAAGAATGTAGGAAAATCAAACAGTATCATACAATCTAGAAAATTTATTACCAGCAGACCTACCCTTAAACAATGGCAAATGCAAGTTCTCTAAACAGAAAATAAATGGTAAAAGTAGAAGTTTTAGAGCATAAGGAAGAAAGAAAAACACATTAAGCAAAAAAATGTTGGTAAACACAATAATGGATTTTCCTTTTTCTCTTGGGTTTCTAAATTATGTTTGATTGTTGAAGCAGAAAATATTAAATTGTATGATATGGTTTTAAATGTATGTAAATAAAATACAAAATACAATTATATTATAAAAAGGAGTGTAATGAAATGTAAAGGGGAGGGAAGATTTCCAGGCATACCTCAAACTGATAAAATGATAGATGGAGATTGTGATTACATATAACATATATTATATGTTATCTGTGTATCTATCTACCTATTGAAATACCTCCAATCACCACTTTAAAAGCTATGCAAATATATACAAACAAAATATTATAATTAAATCAATATGGATATTTTTTGAATCTCACAATTTAATACTCAGCAAAAAAACTGGGCACAAAATTGAAATACTATATGATTCCACTTAAATGAAAATCAAAAACAGGCAAAATTAACCTATGTTGATAGAGGTCAGAATAGAGGCTATGCTTGGCATACAGTGGTAATAATGAAAGGTGAACATGGAGGAACCTTCCAGAGGGATGGAAATGTCCTCATTGTTTTTTTTATAATGATATTATTTATTTTTTGTTGTTGTTCAAGTATAGATGTCTCCAGTTTCCTTTACCACTAGCCCCCAGAAACACCCATGCCCAACATCCACCCTCAATCCTATACCCCTTAGCTTTATTCATATGTACTATATAAATGTTCCTTGATGACCCTTCCCATCCTTTTCCCTGTTATCTCCTTCCCTGATGCTTTTGCTTACTGTCACTTTGTTCTTTATTTCAATGTCTCTGATTATATTTCGCTTGCTTGTTGTTTTGTTGATTATGTTCCACTTATAGGTGAGGTCATATGCTATTTGTTTTTCAACACCTGGCTTATTTCACTTAGCATAATGCTCTCTAGATCCATGCTGTCATGAAGGGTAGGAGCTCCTTCTTTCTTTCTGCTGTGTGGCATTCCATTGTGAAAATGTACCATAATTTTTTCAACTAGTCAATTACACATAGGAACTTAGGTTGCTTCCAACACTTGGTTATTGTATATTGTGCTGCTATGAACATTGGGATGCATAGATCCTTCTGAATTGGTGTTTCTGGATTCTTAGGGTATACTCCCAGCAATGGAATTGCCAGGTCAAAAGGTAGGTCCACTTTTAGTTTTCTGAGGAAATTCCAGACTGTTTTCCACGGTTGCTGCACCAGTCTGCATTCCCACCAACAGTGTACTGGGGTTCCCACAACCTTTCCAGCCCTTGTTTGTTGATTTGTTTATGATGGGCATTCTGACTGGTGTGAAGTGGTATCTCATTGTGGTTGTAAAATATTTTCTTTTTTTAAAAGATTTTATTTATTTATTTTTAGAGAGAGGGGAAGGGAGGGAGAAACAGAGGGAGAGAAACAGCAACGTATGTTTGCCTCTCACATGGCCCCCACTGGGGACCCGGCCCACAACCCAGGCATGTGCCCTGACTGGGAATCGAACAGGGACCCTTTGGTTCCCAGCTCGCACTCAATCCACTGAGCTACACCAGCCAGGGCTCGTTGTGGTTTTAAATTGTGTCTCCCTGATGGCTAATGACCCTGAGCATCCTTTCATATATCTCTGGGCCCTCTGTACATCCTCCTTGGGGAAGTATCTGTTCAAGTCCTTTGCCCATTTTTTAATTGGATTGTTTGTCCTACTGGAGTGGAGTCATGTGAGTTTTATTATTTTATTTTGGAGATCAAACTCTTATCTGAAGTATCATTTGTGAATATATTTTCCCATACAGTTGAGCCCCTTTTCATTTTGCTGACATTTTCTTTAGCTGCACAGACACTTTTTAATCTGATGAACTCCCATTTGTTTATTCTTTCCTTTATGTCCCCTGCTCTAGGGAACATATCTGTAAAAATATTGCTGCATGGAATATTTGACATTTTCCTGCCTATGTTCTCCTCTAAGGACTTTTATTGTGTTGTGACTTATGTTTAAGTCTTCTATCCATCTTGAGTTTTGTTTGTGTAACATGTAAATTGCTGGTAAAACTTCGTATTTTTTGCACGTAGCAGTCCAGATATGCCAAAACAATCTGTTGAAGAGTTTATTTTTAATCCATTTTATTCTTGTGCTCATTTTGTTGAATATTATTTGACCCTAGAGATTTAGCTTTATTTCTGGGCTCCCTATTCTGTTCCATTGATCTATGTGTCTGTTTTTATGCCAGTACAAGACTGTTTTGATTACCATGGCCTTGTAATATAGTCATATCATATATGGTGATCCCTCTTAACTTTGTTCTTCTTTCTCAATATTGCTGTTGCTATTTGGGATCACTTATAGTTCCATATAAATTTTTGAAATGTTTTCTCTATATCTATGAAATATGTCATTGGTGTTTTAAAAAAGATTGCATTGAATCTATAAATTGCTTTGGGTGGCATGGACATTTTGATCATATTAAGTCTTCCAATTTATGAACATGATATATATTTCCATTTATTTATTCCTTAATTTATTTCTTCAGTGTTGTGTAGTTTTCTGAATACAGGTGTTTCACCTCTTCAGTTAGATTTATTCCTAGGTACTTTCTTTTTCTTGTAGCTATAGCAAATGAGATTTTTTCCTGATTTCTGTTTCTGATGTTTTGTTGTTGTTTAAAAAAGCACCTTCAATATCTGAATATTGACTTTGTATCTCTCTGATATACAAATGCACTAATTAAATTGAGTAGTGTTTTGGAGGAATAATAGTTTTCTATATACGCCATCAAATTATCTGCAAACAGTGACAGTTTTACTTCTTCCTTTTGAATTTAGGTGCCTTTTTTTTCTTTTTTGTTGTTGCTGTTTTATCACTCTGGCTAGGACCTCCAATACTAAGTTGAATAGAAGTGGTGAAAGTGGACATCCTTGTCTTGTTCCTGATCTTATCAGAAAAGCTTTAAATTTTTGTCCATTGATTTTGATGTTGGCTGTATGTTTCTCATATATAATCATGTTGAAGTATGCTCCATGTATTCCCACTTTGCAGACTGTTTTTATCATCAATGGGCACTGTACCTTATCGAATGATTTTTCTGTATCTATTGATATGATCGTGCAATTTTTGTCTTTCCTTTGTTTATATGATGCATTATGGTTATTGATTTGAAAATATTGAAACTTCCTTACATCCTGGGATGAATCCACTTGATCTTGGTGCATGATCTTTTTTGATGTATTGCTGGATAAGGTTTGCCAACATTTTACTGAGGATTTAGCATCTGAGTTGATTGGCGATATTAGCCTATAGTTTTCTTTCTTATTTCCTGTTTATTGTCGGTTCTTTCTTTTTTTCCCTATTTTAGGTGACCTTTACTTTTTGTTTCTGAAATTCCAAATGCTCTGCTTTCCTGGCTTTCTTTGTAGGGTGAATTTCTGTAGTAAGAGTTTTGTGGGACTTAGTGCTGTGATTTCTCTAATCTCCTTGTCTGGATGCTCTAATGCCCCCCTTTCTTCCTTTTGTGTAATCTCTATCATTGCACTTGGGCTTTACTTGTTGGTGGTTCCTTTGTTGGTGACATCTCCTCTTTAGCAGGTTTACTGATATTCACAACTACCATCTTCTCTTATATGCTGTTGTGCAGGTGTTGCTTAACAAAGCACTATTAGAAAAGCACCAAAACTGTGGCAGCAAAAACAACTCCGCTACCACATCAGCAGCCTCCACTGCAATAGATCTAAGATTAATAAATATGAAGATGGATTGCAGATATTATATGAAATAACAATGGGAATGTGAGATGACTACAAGAGGGGGAAATGTTTTGTGTCAATGGGAGGAAAATTGAAAAAAAAGCTGAGGCAAATAAAGAAAGATTACAAAATTTACAATGTAAGAAAAACATGAAATGATGATGGGAACAATGGCATATGAAGAGGGAAGAATATACTATGTGGTTTGAAGTAATATTAAAAATGTATTGGACCAATGGAGGCAAAATTGGAGAAAACACACAGCAAAATCAATAGCAACAACAGTTGAATGAAGTTTAATAAGGATAGAACAGAAATAAGAATATTGTAGAGAAGTGAAAATTGAATATGAGATGTCTACAGTAGAGAAAAATGATTTTGAGAGGATAGGGGAAGTAAATTAGTAAGAACAAGGAATAAAGCCCAGATTGAGATAAGGGGGGGAAAGAAAGAGAGGAAAAAAGAAAGAAAAATGGAAGAGAGAAAACAATGAGATAAAACTCTTTACTCAACTGATCAGGGGCACAGCGAATGTGAAATGGGGTAAGATAGCAGGGGAGTATTCTATGGGATTTAAAGTATTAACAATTAATGAATAAATTTGATATCTCTTGGAGAAGTAAAGCAATAACCGTGATGTTTCAGCCAACTAGCCACTTTTTATAAAAGATAGAAAAGAGATAAGACTCTAATTAGAAGTGGTAAAGAATGTGAGCTGATTTTAGAAAGCAGAGCACTTATACAAAGTTAGATGGAGGAGAAATAAAGTAAGGGATGGAAACTTTAAGTACTGTGTGAGAAAATGAAGTTAACCACAACAGTAATAAAACTCAGGAAAATGGCATAAGACCAGGGAAGGGTGCCTTGTGGGATTTGTGATCACAATAGTATGACAATAAATATATAATAAGAATAAAAAGTAAAAGACTAAGAGTAGTGTGTTTTTTGAATATGAATGAAGTGAAAGAAGAAAATGTAAAATGCAATATGAAAGGAAGAATCAAGAAAACAAGTCAAACAATGAAAGCAAAGAAACAAAACAACTAATTAAATGGAAAAAATAAATTAAAAAGGCATGCAAGTTCTGAAGGATAATTTGACTCAGTTGTTAGTGTTCACCTTCTGATTTCTTTATGAATCTGTGTCTGGTTTTCTCACAGTTCCACATCTTATTGTCTTGCTCTTAGGAAAAAAAACAAAAAACTTCCTACTGATTTTAACCCTTCCAATCTGATTTTACAGGTTTTCCAGGATTCTGCAGGCAGAGGGGAGCTGGGCTCCATTTTTTTCATCCCTGTGATTTCAAGAGGATGGGGGCTCAGTCTGGAGTAAAATAATCATAGGCACCAAGTTTCCAGCCCAGATCCTCATAGTGCTATGCAGCCCTCACTGTCCACTCTGTGCATATGAGCCTGGCCAACAATGATAATTCACCTCATTTTGCAACCTTTTGATCAGTCCATGAGGTGCACTAAATGGAAGCAAATCCCTCTCCTCCTCCCTCTTTGTTGGACTGAGCAATGTGTGCTCATGAAGTCCTTGCAGGACAGCTCAGTTCCCTTACTGAAAGAAATCTCTCTGGGCTCAGCTGTCTCTCAGAGCCCCTGCTGCCCCACTTTGATTAATCCTTGAGGCAACCTGAGTGGGTGAAAATGATGCCCCCACTCCTCCTTCTTCTCTGGCCCAGCTGCTGCACGTGCAAAGATCCTGTGCATGGAGGTCCCTGTGCGGCTGAGGTCCTTGAACAGCAAAAGAGATCCTCTTTTGAGAGAAGTCCCCTTGGGTCAGGCCTGCTACTCCTAACAAGCACCCATCTTTCCACACTGTCGCAGATTTCGTCCCGCAATATCCATGGGGGGGACCGCACCAATAGCGTGAATCAAACTCACCCAGAGACACGCTTTGAGAAAAGAGTCCGGAGCCATGGGTCTTTCCCTCCATCTTGGAAAAGGCCCCAGGCGTAGCTCAGCTGGGCTTTTTATTAGAAGCTTTAGGACACATTTACATTAGATTGATTATTCATGGGTTTATGCAGAACAGGGGTCTTCAGCTGGGTCATGCAGACACAGGAGATAGATAAGCAGTAGGTTTACTCAGTTACAGAGCATTAGGATGTAAATTCAGGTCCGGTGGCAGACAGGACCAGGGTAGTACATTAAACAGGAGACAAGTAAATTGAGGGTAAGCTAACTAGAGCTGTTAACTATCAGGACCATAAAACATTGAGGCAGTGATCTATTAACTTAAGCTTCTTGGCTTTGGGGAAAGAGAGACTCAGCAAGTCAGAGAATTTCTTAAGATACATTTTTGCCAAATTCCCATTAGAGAATTCTTTTTCTACAGACATGAATCACGCTTGTCCACATGGGAATAATTTTTCATCACACGGTGCCATGCTCTTTACGCGTAAATTCCCAGGACTGCATGTTTACAGGCATGTGGAAAGAATTCCCACACCACACATACCAATTGTCTGATCCATCCAGAGTCTATCTGGGCCATGGCAAGTCATGGTCCATCTCTTCTCCCAGCACCAGGTTTCACCTGGCTGCCCAATTTCTCTGATACTGTCCCAGCTAGCAACCATAGTCCCAACCAGGATATGCCCCTGGGGTGTGTCTCTTACTGACTCTTTATCCCCCCAGTGACTTTAAGCATCCAGGTATCTCCTGGGCTGTGTCTGTGACTTCCTTGCTCTGGGGGGGAAGAGCTCCACTGGTCATACAGGGGTCTATCTGTGGACCCCCTGTTGCCCAAGGCTGCTGTGGACTTGCTCAGTTTGGAACCACATAATCCTGTGGGGTGCAAGTGCTGTGGCACATATCCCTGGGACACAGGCCTGTGCATGTGGGACTTTACCTTCATGTGACCTAGCTCCCAAGTCAGCGAGCAGCGGAAAGGAAAAATGGAGTGAGCAGAGCCCAGCACCCAGTGGGTCCCATGAGTGCCCTGGCTACCCAACTGGCACAGAGAGGGGAAGAAAGAAACAGATGAGTCTACAAGCACTCTGTGTTTAAAAATACTGCTCCAAAATACCATTGTGGAGGAAGTATCTAAAATCTCAGCCAATCCAGGCTAGCATCCATTATGCTCATCAGCTTGCAAAGCATCTCTACCTCTCCTCCTGCCAACATGATAAATTCCACAGTATACATGTGTTGTGTCCTTTTCAGCCTGAACATACTCTGTGCATGTTTCCTCTGACTGTCATGAGCCATGCTAGTTTGTTTACCCTATCTATGAGTAGGGAAATCTACCAAGTACTGGCTGCAACTTCAATTTTGCTGCCTCTAACACATCAGGACCCCTTTTGGGGGATCTCTCCATTCTACCCAGTGATCTGGCCAGATTCTCCCCACCCCCCACACTTTAACAATCCATCCTTTAACACTTTGGGAACTTTGCAATCTTACAAAGACAAATGGACACAGTTCTCATTCTTCTGTAGCTACTTCCTTGTGGTCAAAGAGAGTCCTACCTATCCCCTTGTCCATGGATCCCTAACAAGAAAAGAGGTCTGGAATGGAGGGAGACCTTCCTATGACTGAGAAAAATCTTGCAGAGTCCAGACAGTTGGATGTCCCTGGGAAGTGGTGATGTGATGTCCAAAAGATAGCATTGCTGGACAGGTTGGCATCCTTGTTGTATTCTGAAGGTGATAAATTTGGCAAGAGGGTTGGAAGGCATATGTAGAACCATAAACTCTAAGTGACAAAAGTAGGACTAACTCTACAATGCCCCAGATTAAGAAAGAAATGGCTTTCTCAGAAGAAGGTTTACACATTGTATTACACCTGTCTGAAGCCCTTTTGTACACTATAAATAAGTTAGACTGATGGGAATATTCTAAGATTCCTGCCTTTAACACACTTGGACCTTTCCTGTCTAAGCCATTAGTCCAGAAAACGAAAGTTTCAAGTGAAGCAAATAAACTGACCCATACTTCACTAATTCAGCAATTTAATTAAATAAAACTCTTGAGTCTTAAGAGATGGTGATGCAGATGGGCTTCTTAAGTGAGGCCTATAATGTGTAAACAATCACCCAGGTAAATGATGTCATAGGAATACATCCTATGGAAACAGAAGGAAAAACATAAAGGTTAATTCACACAACAAATTATAAACCAGTCTCTGGGTCTGCAAGACTATCATTTCAGAAGACATCCCATTGCAAGGCCTTTGTCGGAATGGCATTAAACAGTGACCATTTGACAGATACTTCTTGCCCATAAGTTGAATATCTCTGGTGATGTCATCAATCCTGGGGTAAAATCTGTGTACAGAAACCAGTTCAACTTCCAAGTGAAAACAAAAATTTTGAATACACTTAGCTGCATTAGAGTCCAACATCCACCACTGAGCATTGTGATTTTTCTTGAAACATGACTTTTCTCCTAAAGATCACTTTTATTGCCATCAAAATAACTACCGGAGGGTTGTTTTTTTTTTTTCTGATTATTTGTATAACACAACAAGAACACTAATTGATCACAGGAGTTCTTTAAATCTGCTTTGCTGGAACTCATACAAGGAACCTTTGGATTGATCTTTAGTCAGTGCTTAGGGCACAGCAGCCAAACTACACACCTGCCACTAGGCTTTGCCTACAGTACCTACTTTCTTAAAATCCTTAAGGCTCTCAAAGTGTCTTAAGATTACTCCTTACCATCTTTCAGGAAAGCAAACTTTGTTACTTTGTTTCTTACCCAGAAAGACTGGTACGGACCAAATGATCAATGGGGTATGAGGCCATTTCTCCAGTGTGCATTTTTTTAGCTTTAAAAGTCAATCTTAGTTCCTCAAGACTTTCTGGTAACAACAAGACTTCAGGCGTGCTATCAGGTATGTGACATTCCAATCAAAGTCTTGGTTAAAACTGTTACTGAACAGTAATTGGGGCGCTGCTGCATACTGCCACTCTCTAGGAAAAATTCCAGAGGCAAAAGTTTGGTGATAAGAGAAAGGAGTCATTATTCAAAAGCTACACAACTCTGGAATAAAAATTTCCACATGTATTAGTCACTTAAGCCTACCAATTAAGGCTAAACTCTTTAACTTTTAGGTCCTCCTATCATTCCCCCATTAGTTTCTTATTATCTTATTTCTGTAGGACTAGTTTACAAACTAAAACAACATAAGATACAGAGGCTACACAATTTTGGAAGAATGGTAGGTTTCTGCCTCAAGTCTGTTCCCTTTTGAACACACAAAGAAGAATAACCATGCCACCCTCTGCCAGGCTGTCTGAATCTAGGCTGTGCCTAGAGTTTATTCCACCTTAACAAGATACCATCCTTTGGAAACACAGGCAGCTGAAGCAAATCATCCAGATATCCAGAGGAAGAGAGAGTCAGAGAGCTAGCCTCTGCCTTCCTTTTATTTTAAGTTCCCTGGCCCAAAATTCCATGCACCCTGGAGGTGTTCATCTTCTCATCCAACCCTGTCCTAGACTGTTTATCATTGCCTCGGGCAACCTCATTCTATGGCCCTTCCCTAGTCCTCCCCAGTGACCTGATAAGATCTCTGTATCAATTCCCCCCTTTAACACTTGTGGTCTTTTATAATCTTACAAAGGCAACTGAGTGAAGATCTCATTCTTCTGTAGCTACTTTCTGCTGTCAATTGATATAGTTCTACCAACCCCTGGTCCAGAGATCTAACAGAAAGGGGGCCTGGAATGGAGGGAGGCTTTCACACAAGAGAGAAGAATCTTGCAAAGTCCAGATCAGTTGGCTGTTTCTGTAAAGTGACATTCACAAGGTCTAAAAGATAGAATTGTTGGATATGTTGGCATCCTTGTTATATTCTGGAGGTGAAAAATTTTGCAACAGAGTTAGAAGACATAATCAGTACCATAACCACTAAATGACTAAGGTATGGACCAATTCTACAATGTATTTTATTAAGAACTAGTGGCTTTTTTGAAAGAAGGCATGCAAAGTGTGTCACACCTTTCTAAAGCCCTTTTGCCCTCTATAATTAACTCAGGGTGGGGAAATATTCTAGGATTTCCCCCAATCCCTTTTATCATTTCTGAGGCCTTTCTGTCCAAACATTTAGGGCAGAAAATAAAAGTTTTAAGTGAAGGTGACAGACTATCCCAAACTTCACTAACTCAACCACTAAGTCAAGTAAACTGTTGAGTTTCAGGAGTAGCTGACACAGATGGATTTCTCAAATGAGGCCTGTCCTGTGACCCAGGTAATGAGATCATAGGCCCCATAAAAACATAAAGAAGAACACACAGGTTACTTCACAAAATACCCACAAACCAGTCTGTGAGCATGCAAGGCTGCCTTTTGAGAAGATAGATCATCAGTTGAAAGCCTTTTGCTGGAATGATATTAAACAGTGACAATCTGTCAAGTTTTCCCTGCCCATAAATTGAACATCTGTGATGAGGTCACAAAGCCTGTTCAACTTCTAAGTGAAAACAAAACTTTGAAAACAGTAAGTTATATTAGAGTCAATGTCCACAACTGAGCATCGCAATTTTCCTTGAAACACAATTTATGTTGTTAAGATCACCCTCATTGTCATTAAAGGAACTGCATTATATACAGTTTTAATTTTTGACCATTCATTTGCATAAATACAACAAAAGCAACAATTGATCATATAGGATCTTTAAGTATACTTTGCTGGAACTCCCACAAGGAACCTTTAGATTGAACTTTAGTCAGCCCTTCAGGACACAGAAGCCAAGCCACACAGCTGTCAAACAGCTTTGCCTGCAGTACTTGTATTCATCAAGTCCTTAATGTTTCCATTGTGTGTTAAGTTTCCTCCTTGTCATCTTTCAAGAAAGCAACCTTCATTACTTCTCTGGAAAGACTTCCATGAACCACACAACGATACAAGGTACCAGACTATTTTTCCAGTGGGATTTTCATTAGCCATAAAAGCCAATCTCAGTTCCCCAAGGCTTTCCGTTAACAAGCATAATTCAGGCATGACTCCTTCAGGCATAGCATTCCAGTTAAATTCCTGTTTAACAATACCACCTTTGGAAATCGGTCCGATTAGTTTTATGCAAAGAAACTTTATGTTATTTTCAGCATGCCAAAATCTGGAGGGATCAGGTAGGGAGAAAAATACAAAGCATGAAGGAAAATTTTTGTCCTTTTAATATCCACCAAAATTGCATTTACATGCCAGATAAAATGTTCACAACCTCCTATTACAGCCTTTACAACTTCCTACACACTTTTGGAACTTTCACAAACTTCTACATTACTTTACTCATTCAGAAATAACTATAACTCACTTTAAAGCCTTATTTTTTTCTCACAATGGAAAGGACCATACTCTAACTTAGTATCTGGCAGCTAAGAGTCCCTAGCTTTGCAAGCACATAAATAAAGTAAAAGGAACATAGTCACATTGCATTGAGGGTCACTGTCCTTTTCCAAAAGAGAAATTTCAAATCTCCTTCCAGAGTGCCAGTCCATCTTTGCCTTTCAGCATCAACCACAGGAGCAGGATTCAAGTCTTCCTAAGGCAGTGCCCATTTTACACATGTGTGGTAGATCCAGGGCTTGAATACCATGATCTTTAGGGAAGAATGTCTCAGTAAGGGCTTCCATACTCTTTATTTCCCTTTTAGGGTTCAGGTATTCCCTTCTCCAGTGGCCCTCCTCCCTAAAATAGGCACAATGACTGGCAGCAAGGGGGCCTCTCCTCTTTCTTTTACGGTCCCACCTCTTCCTATAGTTGTCCCACCTTGTTTCTAAGAACACTGCAGCCTGTTTTAACTTCCTTGCTTTACAGGCATTGTAACTTTAAAAGCTGTGTCCACCAGCTGAGAGGGATTCAATCCCAATGCCCTGTCTAAATGCTTGGAGTTTCTTTCTGACACATGGGACACTTTGCCTAATAAAAGTCAAATCACCATCTGCATACTGTCTGTTGCCTATGGATCAGCATCCATGTGCTTCCCATAGACCTGATAGATCATCTCTAAAAATTCAAAAGAGACCTCATCTGGCTCTGGCTGAAGGGCTCATGTCATAGTCAGGCTCATTTGTTTAGGCACCCCTTTCTTACGCTCTTCAAATACGCCCTTTCTCTAATGTTCCAGGAAGGCTAGGCCTCCACCATTTGGGTTCCAATCAGGCTCTGTCAAGGAAATCGCCCCAGTTGGGTTGGTGTCCCTTTGAGATTCTCTTGATGTAAATATTTGGCCCCTTCATAGCCTTATTTATACCCAGCCATCTCTAATCTGCTGTAAACTAGACATTATGGAGAGCCTATACATATGCCTGGTTTGGAGAATGAGTGACAAAAATGAAGGTGATAAGGTCTGCCATTATCTGAGGATCATCCTTGTATGAAGGGTTGAAATTCTTCCAATTCAGGAAGTCTGAAGTGAAAAATGGAGTATGGGCTCAATAGTAGTCAGTGGGATGGCCTTCCTGAGTTACTCAACCTATAGGATAGTGCCTCAAAGTGAACAGCCTTGCTTCAGATAGAGAGGCCCCCCTGGCCAAATTGGGTGCTCTGATGGGTCTTTGATGGGAGACACATTCTTCATCATAGAGGGGTTGAGCTGTTGGCTCTATGGGCCCTAATTCAGAAGAAGCTAGGGGAGTGTGTGGTGGAAAGGGAGGTCCTCCTGCAACCAACCCTAGTCCCCTGGGCTCAAATCACTGATGTGGTTTATATCCTCATTCTCCTTTTCTTCCTGTGCCTTACTGTCAGGGAGAAGTTTTGAGGTCTCTTTCCTTCTCTGCACCATCAGATGTTTCTCTGTCCCTGATGAAACCTTCTTATACAATTACATGAATGCATCAACATAACAGATTTCATCCCATCTGTCTAACCATTGGCAATACTGTTCCAATTGTATTATGGTACAGTAACTAAGGGAACCATGCACAAGCCACATTTCCTCATAATCCAAAATATATGTAGGGCACACTGTATTACAATAATAAATCAATATGTCTTTGGACATTAGATAATGACTACCTGCTCCAGTCTTCCAAAATCCTACCCAGTGTGCTCCCTCTAGGAGCCAGCACAGAACTACCCTTATTGACCCAGACATACAGACAAAAATTTATAACTAGAAAAATCCAAGAAACCTGAGAACATCTAAACAAAACTGTTATTCACAAATCTATTATTCCAGAGTACTCACAAGCAAATCTGCCATCCAATTCAAAAATGGTAGTCCACACACACTGGCTTCCCCAAAGCAGTCCTCACCCATACCTCGTTTCCCAAATCCTTCACAGACCCATCTCATTTTCATCCACCAGGCATGTTTTGGCAGCCCACATATTGAGCAGGCATGTAGAAAAATTCCTGGAGACTAGGAAACACCACAGTCCCACTCTTGGTGTCAATCAGCCACAGGGAGCTAGGGTCCCACCAAAGTTGTCATTGCTATTACCAAACAAAAAGTGGGATTCTACTGCCACTGCCACCCTGTAGGCAAAATTCTGAAGGCAAGGTTTGTTGATAAAGAAAATAAGTTTTTATTTAAAAGCTACACAATTTTGGAATAACAGCTTTCCACAAGTACAGTTACTTAAGCCTATCAATTAAGTCTTAACTCTTTAACTCCTAAGTTCTCCTAGCATTGATTTTTAATTATCTTATTTCTATAGGATTAGTTTACAAAGTAAAATTATGTACGATACAGAAGCTACACAATTTTGTGTCAGGCTTCTGCCATGGATCACATTCGCTCTAGAACACCTAAAGAACAATAACCCTTCCACCATCTGCTAGGTTGCCTGAATCTAGGCTGTGCCCAACATTTCTTCTCCCATCCAAAATACCATCCTTTGGGAAATGCAGGCAGCTGCAGCATGATTATCCAGGCATCCTTCCAAAAGAGAGAACCAGAGAACCGCTCTCTGCCTCCTTTTATTTTAAATCTTCTGACCCATAATTCCATGTGCTTTGGTGGCATTCACTATCTCAGCCAATACCATCTTAGACTGTTCACTATTGCCTCAGGCAACCTCATCTATGGCCCCTCTGTATTCCTGTTCTTTCTGTATTAAAATTACCAATTGGAGACTTTCGGCCAAGATGGAGGCATAGGTAGACACACTGTGCCTCCTCGCACAACCAAAAGAGGGAAAACAACAATTTAAAAACAAAAAACAACCAAATCTGACAGAAAATTGAACTGTATGGAAGTCTGACAACCTAAAAACGACACATTCATCCAGACTGGTAAGCGGGGTGGAGCCGGACAGAGAGCGCGTGGGGAGACAGTGGTTTGTGGAGTGGTGGGGGCAATGCTGCAGCTGCCTGGAGAGGTCTGAAGCTGGAGCACTCGGTGAAACCCATGGCTAGCTGAACTGGCAACAGCAGGGCCAAGACTGGTAGACTGGGCAGTCCCTCATAAGCACGAAGATAAACCAGGAGAAAAAGCTGGGGAGCGGAGCAGACCAAGCAACCCAAGGCAGGGAAATAAAGCCTCAAACCACCAATTGAAAACACCTGTGGGGGTTGAGGCTGGGGTAGGAGGAACTCCCAGCATCACAGGAGAGTACACTGGAGAGACCCACAGGCACTTAGAACTATACAAGCCCACCCACCCGGGAACCAGCACAGAAGGGCCCAACTTGCTTGTGGGTGTCAGGCCAGGTGACTGGGAGTTGGCAGAGAGTGGAGCAAGAGCCATTGTTCTCTCTCAGGACCTGTCCCCAACAGGCAGCATCACAACACAATAATGTTGGTTACCCTGCCCTGGTGAACACCTAAGGGGCGGAGTGCCCCTTAAAGTAACAGGCATGCAGAGAAAGGGAAGGATGGCACAAATGAAAGAGCAGATCAAAACTCCAGAAAAAATACAACTAAATCACGAAGAGATAGCCAACCTATCAAACACACAGTTCAAAACACTGGTAATCAGGATACTCACAGGATTGGTTGAATTTGGTTGCAAATTAGATGAAAAAAATGAAGAATATGCTAAGAGAAATGAGGGGAAATGTATAGGGAACCAATAGTGATGGGAAGGAAACTGGGACTCAAATCAATGGTGTGGGCCAGAAGGAAGAAAAAAAAAACATTCAACCAGAAAAGAATAAAGAAACAAGAATTTTAAAAAATGAGGAGAGGCATAGGAACCTCCAGGACATCTTTAAATCTCCCAACATCCAAGTCATAGGGGTGCCAGAAGGAGAAGAGGAAGACCAAGGGACTGAAAACTTATTTGAACAAATAATGAAAAAGGACTTCCCCAAGCTGGCAAAGGAAATAGACTTCCAGGAAGTCCAGGAAGCTCAGAGAGTCCCAAAGAAGTTGGACCCAAGGAAGAACACACCAAGGCACATCATAATGACATTACCCAAGATTAAAAATAAGGAGAGAATCTTAGAAGCAGCAAGAGAAAAGGAGATAATCACCTACAAAGGAGTTCCCATAAGACTGTCAGCTGATTTCTCAAAAGAGACCTTTCAGGCAAGAAGGGGCTGGAGAGAAGTATACCAAGTCATGAAAGACAAGGAACTACATCCAAGAATACTCTATCCAGCAAAACTTTCATTTAGAATGGAAGGGCAGATAAAGTGCTTCTCAGATAAGGTCAAGTTCAAGGAGTTCATCATCACCCAGCCTTTATTATATGAAATGTTAAAGGTATTTATATAGGTCATGGAGGGATATCAACAAGGGAGTGGGAAGGGAAGAGATGAGGAGAAAGTACAGAGAATAGGTAGCGTAAACAGTAGGTAGAAAACATACAGTGGGAGGTTGATAATAATATGGGAAATGTGGAAGCCAGGGAACTTATGTGTATGACCTATGGACAAAAACCAAAGGGTGGAGAATGGGGGCGGTGAGGGTCGGTGGGAGTAGAGGGGGGATAAAATGGATCAACTGTAATAGCATAATTGATAAGGTATATTAAAAAATGAAAAAATAAAATAAAATTACCAATTGGAAACTTGCCTTATTGGTTTTACTCAAAGAAAATTTATGCCATTACTCACTCTTTAAGAATGACATTGTGGAGAGATCAGATAGGGAGAAAAAAGGAAAATCCTTGTCCTTCAAATATCCACCAGAATTTCATGTCCATGTCTTATGCCTTTTATTACTAAAACCATACAATTTCTTTCCAACTTAATGTGAAGTTTTAACTCTCAGAAAGCTCAATTTCCTTATAAAACAGAAACAAAAAAAAAACCCTAAGCCAACCAGTATCCCAAATATTCTTTCCTAAGTCAAATGGTAGAGATTCTGTCACTCCATCCAGTATGCCAACCAGAACCAAATGGCAGAGACAGAGGATTCCCACTGTACACAAAACAGAAAAGATCAAATAAAGTCCCCACAAGATCAGAAAGTATAGAATAACTGTAACCAAGAACTGAGGTTTCTTTCTTCTCAAGTTTAAAACTTTCACAGCCTTCTGGAGCCTTTACCAACATTTACAAACCTTCTACAACTTTCACAAACTTTCTTATTCAGAGATAACCAGTTTATCCTAAGTCACTTTCAATCCTTGTCTTTTTTAACAATGGGAAGGACATATTCTAGCTCTACATCAGGCAGCTAAAAGTCCTTAGGTTTGCAAACATATTCTATATTTTCTTGAAACACAGGACTTGCAATAATCCTAATATGCAATGACCTGCACGCCTGGACAAAGGGATCTCATCCCACTTCCCCAACCATTGGCAATACAGTTTTTGATGGTTTAGCAATTCACGGAATCATTTATGTGCCATTTTTCCCCATAGTTCAAAATGTACATAGACCAAGTACTGTTACAATAGAAAACTAATTCCTCCTACACATTGGATAATGGATATACATTGTCCAGTCTGCTAAAATTCTGCCCCATAGGATCACTCCAATAGCTGAAACAGAACAGCTCCTAATGGCCTGGACATTCGGGCCAAAAGCCAGGACTTAATGGGATGAAGGCTCATTGGGAACATATAAGCAAAACCTGAATCCACAACTCCATCCCAAAATCAGGTTGAGGGTTCTAAACCATCTTCTGCCAACTGGTGCTGCAAATTGTGGCCTCCAAATTGTGGCCCCTTAAAACTCTGGTGAACTTTAATCCTAGCCATATGGCCTCCTGGGTTCCTGTTTGTGGGGCTGGAGGAACAAATAGTGGCCCTTGAACAGTGCCTCCAACAACTTAGGTGATTCTTACCCCCTCTTTAGTCTGTCTCCTCCCCAGGCCCATTTCCTTTCACCAAAGTCCCCCAAAGCTCATATAATCCTCATCCATTGGGTGTGGCAGTGATTTCCACATGCGTGTAAACACGCAGTCCTGAGAATTTACACGTTTTGAGCACAGCTCCGTGTGATTCCCGTGTGAGCAAGTGTGGATCATGTCTGTGGAATGGGAATTCTCTAATAGGAATTTGGCAAAGATGTATCTTAAAAAGTTCTGGCTTGCTGACCCCTGCATATTACTTTAACCTGGTCCTACCTGCCACCGGACCTGAATTTACATCCTGATGCCCTGCTGTGAGTAATCTTACCCCTGTTCTGCTTAATTCCATGAATAATCAATCCAATGTAAATATGTGCTAATACCCCTAGTAAAAACCCCAGCTGGGCAAGCCAAGGGGCTTTTTCCTGAGATGAAAGGAATCAGCCACGTGGCCCCAGTCTTTCTTTCCCCGCGTGTCTCGTATGAGATTCATACACACATCGGGCAGTGGTCACCCACGGGTATCGGCAGGGACGATTTCCCCGCATGACAATTGGGTGCTGATTCATGGCCTCCAGAGCTCCAATGGTCCCCATTGGATCCCAGTTGCTATCTCAGATAGTTCCCCTTAGAGCTCAGTCATGACCCCCCAGAACCAGAACTTCCCCAATTAAATCTCAGTTGTAAAGAAAACCTGACTGGTACAGTGCTTATATGACACATAGCCCAAATGCTTGGTATGGCCAACCAAGTTGCCTGGAGCCAAAATGGCATAGCACCCATGTGACACACCCAATATGGCACAGTGCCCAAGTGACACACCCTGACTGGCATAGTACCAACATATAAGTGCCCAACCCCCAGTGTACATGCCAGTTCAGCTCACTCAGTCTTGGGGATGCCCTTTTCCCCCTGACCTGTTTACTTCCACCATTCTGGCATTCTTAGTAACTAGTGCCTTGAGTTGGAGTGCAGAGAAATTCCCTGAGATTGGGAAATCCTCACAGATGTGCTCTTGAGGTCAGCCTGCCACAGGCTGCTAGGACCTGATAAAGGTCTACTTTGTCCCATCTGGGTCTTGCAAAAACTGTTACCAAACAAAGTGGGATTTGGCCTCTTGCTGCTGAACACAGGCATAACACAAAGATTGATGGTGAAGGAAAAAGGTCTTCATTAACATATTGCCATTGGGGTTCCCCAGCTTCATGCCAATCTCTTCCACAGAACACAGAAAAAAACTAGTCCTCCATTTGAAAGTCTGGGCCCAAAATTCCATGTTCAGTATAAGCATCCAAATACCCAGCCAACTCAGGCTAGCATCTATCATGCTCTCCACCCATGCAACATCATCTTTGCCCCTCCTCTAGACACTATGATAACCACCACAGCACATATGTGTTGTGACCTATTCAGCCTGTGCATACTCTGTACAAGCTTTCTCCAGCTGTGTCACAGGCCATGCTAGTTTGTTTACCTTTATTTGGGGGTACAGAAACCTATCAATTGCCCACTGTGGTTTCAATTCTGCTGCCTCTGGCACTCTCAAACCCACTTTCGTGGTTCCCTACCCACTCCCCAGAGAGAGGAGGCCCCATTAACACATTTATATTAATGCTTCTCCCCCTTATTTCCTTTGTCCCAATAGTCTCTTCTGTAATAAGAACAGTACTTTTGATTTCTGCATGGATATTGAAATATTGATACCCTGGAGTCTTTCTACAGAGTTATCTTTGGGGTCAGCAAGGTAGGACCACCATATGAGATGAATCCTCTTCCTTAAAACCAGATCCTCTCAATGCATCAGAAAAAGGAATTTTAGAGAGATTTCAGACAGACTTGTATTCTGTAGATTTCTATTCTTTGACAGAGGTTCCAGTATGTTTCTAATAAGAATAAATGCCACCAAAAGTTCTAAGCACTATGTTTGAAAGGAACACTTTCAGAATCCTATAAAATGTTTATGAGATGATTATGAGTAGATCAGACATGCAAGTATGTCCTGAAGCTATTGTGGAGTGTGCCTGTGCCCCAAGCAGCGGGACACAGGGCATACAGCCACTGCTGCTGACTGCACAGGTTTCAAAGATCGAGTGGGACATGTGGACATTTAGGCTCTGACTCGAGCTAAATTGGTTAATCAATAGTATCAATTAAATGAGGTAGGAGGCTGAAACACTCATGATCTTTCTCAGTGTGCTGATTTTAATTACATTGCTTTAATGTCCTTATTGTAGTTAGTTAGCTGTAACTATGCTCTTGAGTATTGCCTATTTCACTTCATCTGTTCTTTCAGCTCAGCTGAACAGTGAAACATTCAGTTGGCAAAGATGAGGGAAATGAATAATTATTGTATACCACAAAATAATGCTTAAATAATTGTGTCCATGAGGCAAGATTTTAGGTCCTTCATTATAACTTTGTACCTTTAGGAGAGGAAACCCAGTTTTCTGATCTGGGGTATGATATGGTTAGACTCGCTATATACTCCATTTCTTCTGTAACATTCTCACATTAAAATCTCTGCAAGGTTTCAAGAATATGACTAGAATGCACTTTGTTGATATGTGGAACATCATCATATTACAACAATTATATTCCTCTAAGAATGGCATTAAAAAATCTTATTTCTTATTTTGGGACTGCTGAATCTATGGCCCGAAACATAATTTGTGTCACAAATAGTGAAATTAGGAGTGATACAAAATCCCAAATAGCTAAGCAACTGCTTTATATTGATAATACCATGCTTGTAATAATTCAGAAGAACAGTGAGTAAAGAGGTTCATTAAACAATGAAGTGAATTAATTAGTTAGAAATGGGGCCACAGAGAAAAATAGAGACAGATTTAGACCATGTAAAAAAAAAGCAAGGTCTTTATAGTAGATTTCCCCTAAGAAACTTACCTTAGTGAATAAGCACCACACTTCTCCATTTCTCCTGGTGGTTCAGAATGAAGAAAGAGGTTTTACCAAATTTATTAGGTTGAGTAGTTTTTTGGTGGAGTCTATAGAATTTTTATGCACACTATCGTGTCATCTGCAAACAGTGACAGTTTTACTTACTCCTTTCCGATTTGGATGCATTTCCTTTATTTCTTTTTCTTGTCTGATTGCTGTGGCTAGGACTTCCAATACAATGTTGAATAGGAGGTGTGAAAGCGGGCATCCTTGTCTTCTTCCTGATCTTAGTGGGAAATTTCTAAGTTTTTGCCCATTGAGTATGATGTTGGCTGTAGGTCTCTCGTATATGGCTTTTATTATGTTGAGAAATGCTCCCTCTATCCCCATTTTGCTAAGTGTTTTTATCATAAACGGGTGCTGTACCTTATCAAATGCTTTTCCCTTGTCTATTGATATAATCATATGATTTTTGTCTTTTGTTTTGTTTATGTGGTGTATTATGTCTATTGATTTGCAAATATTGTACCATCCTTGCATCCCTGGGATGAATCCCACTTCATCATGGTGTATGATCTTTTTAATGCATTACTAGATGTGGTTTGCCAATATTTTGTTGGAGTTTTTAGCATCTATGTTCATCAGCGATATTGGCATGAAGTTTTCTTTCTTTGTTATTTTTTTTTAAGATTTTATTTATTTATTTTCAGAGAGAGGAGAAGGGAAGGAGAAAGAGCAATGTATGGTTGCCTCTCACATGGCCCTCATTGGGGACCTGGCCCGCAACCCAGGCATGTGCCCCAACTGGGAATCAAACCAGCCCATGCTCAATCCACTGAGCTACACCAGCCAGGGCTCTTTGTTATGTTTTTATCTGACATCCCACAAAGCAACATCTTCCCTGATACATCCCCTAAAGCAAGGGACATAAAGGAATGAATAAACAAATGGTACCTCATCAAATTAAAAAGCTTCTGTATGGCTAAAGAAAACAGCATTAAAGTGAAAATAGAACCAACTATATGGGAAAACATAGTTGCCAGTGATAAATTGGACAAGGGTCTGATCTCCAAAATATATAAAGAACTTACAGGACTATACTCCAGAAAGACAAAAAAAAATTAAAAAGTGGGCAAAGGACTTAAACAGACACTTCTCCAAGGAGGACTTACAGAGGGTCCAGAGAAATATGAAAAGATGCTAATCATTACCAGCCATTAGAGAGATGCAAATTAAAACCACAATGACATACCACTTCACACTGGTCAGAATGGCCATCATAAACAAATCAACAAATAAGTGTTGGAGAGTATGCAGAGAAAAGGGAACCCTAGTGCACTGTTGGTGGGAATGCAGACCGGTGCAGCCACTGTGGAAAACACTATGGCATTTCCTCAGAAAACTAAAAATGAAACTGCCTTTTGACCCAGAAATTCCACTGCTGGGATTTTACCCTAAGAGCCCTGAAACACCAATCCAAAAGAACCTATGCACCCCAATGTTCATAGCAGCACAATTCCCAATAGCCAAGTGCTAGAAGCAACCTAAGTGCCCATCAGTACATGAGTGAATCAAGAAACTATGGTACATTTGCACAATGGAATTCTACACAACAGAAAGAAGGAGCTCCTACCCTTGCTACAGCATGGATGGAAATGGAGAGCATTATGCAAAGTGAAATAAGCCAGGTGGTGAGAGACAAGTACCACATGATCTCACCTTTAACTGGAACATAATCAACAAAAGAAAGAAGTAAACAAAATATAACTAGAGACATTGAAACTAAGAACAATCTAATAGCCAGAGGGGAGGGGAGAGGGAACAATGGGAGAAGGGTTTTCAGGAACTACTATAAAGGACACATGGACAAAACCAAGGGGGAGGGTGGAAGCAAGGGAACGAGGTGGGTTTGGCTGGGGTCAGGGGGAGTGTTGGGGGGGAAATGCAGACAACAATAATTGAACAATATTAAAGTAATTTAAAATCTTAAAAAATAAAAATAAAAAAGAACCTGGCTGGTGTAGCTCAGTGGATTGAGCGCGGGCTGGGAACCAGAGGGTCCCAGTTCGATTCCCAGTCGGGGCACATGCCTGGGTTGCGGGCCAGGTCCCCTGTGAGGGCCATGTGAGAGGCAACCATACATTGCTGTTTCTCTCCCTCTCTGTCTCCCTCCCTTCTCCTCTCTCTAAAAATAAATAAATAAAATATTTTTTAAAAAGACAACAATCTCCATTAATAAATCAATAAATAAAAAAGAAACACCATAAAAAAGGAAAGAGGTTTTAATTGTAATAAGTGAGATTTAACTTTAATAAAAGAAAATATTTTGTGAGTACAAGCAGAGTTTGAAAGCACTGTTTTGCACAACTTCTCTTTTAATGTCTCTTCCTCCTATAATCTTCCCACTCTGTACCCCTTCCCATTCTGATTTCATTTTCTTGTTACTAAAGTCATTAACCTAAATATAGTTTCAGATTCCACCCCAAGAGAATTTGCATTTAATGTGGAAAACTTAAAAATAATTCAGGAGGCAAATATTAGGTCATAATGATTTTCCAGAAACAGAAGTAAGATATTATATTTATCCAAGAAATCCAACAAAGTTCTTTAAGTTTAAATCAAAAAGATTATTCCCTTTTATTTAAGACTATTTTGATTTTGAGGATTATGGGCAATAAAGAAGACACAGAGAAAGTTATGGAATTTTATTTCCATGCTTACTATAGATTTGTGCCTGTATGAGGAAAGGTTTAACTCTTTTAATTTCTCCTAAAAATATCTTGAAAGTTTTCCCATAAAGTCTTATTTGTTTGTTGTTAGAATTATTTTTAGTTTTCCTTATTTTAAAATTATTGCATATGTTATCTAAACAGTTTTTTTTTCTAATTGCTTATTATCTAGAACATATAAAAACACTAAAGATTTATATATAGGTCTTGCATATAAAATTAATTCTCAAAAGTCATTGTGAGCACTGAATTTGTGAATATTGAACCATGGATCCTAGTGGAAATACAGTTATACTTATTCCTGTGAGCCTCTCCATCACATTTTTTCAGTAGATCAATGCATAGACTTTTTTTGTGTGTGTATTTCTGGGTACAGACATCTTATTTAGTATGTACTATTGATTCATTAACATTGAATTTCAAGTCAACAGCATTATAATTCATGCCTGAATGAACCTTATCTATTTATGTAGTTTCTCTGGAAGGCACATCATAGCCTTCTTGAGTGTAGGAGTACCTAACAGCACTTTAGCTCAAGTTTTGGGGCCTATTTTAAACAGAGAAATCAGCAACAAACAGCACAAAATGTTGCAGTGATAAGGACACTCATAGTGTGAGAGTTGAAACAAAATACATAATGTTGCTTTGTTTGAACTCAGCTGGGAAGCATGTTGGGCAACTCAAATTTTTCACCCCTTTGTGCATTTTTACATAAAAGTGCTATAAGTATTGAATTTGGTGTCACAAGTAAATGTTAACAAATAGAATAATTTGCAAATAATGAGATCAACTGTAGTGACTTTTCTCTTAATTCTAATACTATTTTTAAAGCTTTTGAATATACAATAGTGAATATAATTGTGAATAACTTTTTTTGCCTTTCTAATTTATAAGTTTTATTTATTTATCTTGCCTTACTCTATTAGAAGAGGAACTCTGGGACAATGTTAAATATAGGTAGTGATGGATTCTCTTATCAGTTCTAAACTCAGAGAGAAAACTTTTAATATTTTACAGTTAAGTATGATGGCTGCTGTAAGATTTATTGTACAATTTTTATCAGATTAGGAAAGTTCCCTTTTGTTATTAGTTTACTCAAAGTTTCATTATCAATGAGTGTTAAATATTATCAAATGTTTTTCTGTAACTGTTGAGATTATTATACATATGCAATATAGATGTGTGTATATATTATATAATATAAATATAGTATAATTATACTATATTATATATAATTATAAATAATATATATATATATATAATTTACCCTGGATTTTATATATATATGAAATCTGTGGATAAACCAATTTGATTTTCATGTATAATTTTATTTACATCAAATAATTTCTTTGGACTATTGTTTGCTAATAATTTCTTTAGGGTTCATGAAAGAAATTAGCCTACAATTATTCTTTCTTGCAATGCATTGTCAGGTTTTCATATCAAAATTTTTTGGCTTATAACACAAGTTGGGAAATGTTTCTATATTTTCCATGCTTCAAAAGAGTTCTGTAAGTTGTTTGGTGTTACATCATAAATGTTAAAAATATTTACTGCTAAAGCCAACACAGCCCAAGGAACAAGGCTATTTACATGCTTGTTTTCTTAATTCTATACAAAACTATTCATGTTTTCCTATTTCTTCTTTGTCATTTTCATAAATTGTATTACCTCAGGAGTAACACAATTGTATTTGCTGAAAGTCAAATCGCATTCAAATTGACATTCCATAAGTTTATATATATATTTATAATATCAGTCAGTCAAATGTTATGTAACATGCACAATGGTTTCTTCTTTTATTCGGTGATTATCCTAAAATAATGGTTTAAATGTTGAAACATTTGATTTATTTCTAGTTATCCTTTTTTGTTACTGATTTTCAACTTGATTTCAAAGTAATTTTAATCTAACTTTGAAAATTGATATGTTTCAAAATAAGGTAAATTTTATTAAATGATTTGTAGGCACTCAAAAATATTCTGGCATTCATGTTTTTAATTTATATATTCTTTCAATTACTGAAGAAGGTGATAGAATTTCTCCTGACTTGACTGTAGATTTGACTACTTTCCTTTATATTATTTTCTTTTTCTTTTTTAAATTTAATCTTTATTGTATTTTTCCAGTCTCCTTACATCCCTCTCCCCCCTAGCAGTCACCACACTATTGTCCATGTCCATGAATCTTTGCTCCTTTTTGCTCAATCCCTTCACACACTCCCCTCACTCCCCCACCTAGCTGTCATCTGCTTTCCATCCATGGGTCTGTCTCTGTTTTGCTTGTTAGTTCAGTTTGTTTGTTAGATTCCACATATGACTGAAATCATATTGTATTTGTCTTTCTCTGACTGGTTTATTTAACTTAGCATAATGTTCCCCAGGTCCATTCATACTGTCACAAAATATAAAATTTTCTTTTTTAGGTTGGTGGCCCGCACGCGGACATTCTGTCTTTCTCCCTCTCCTCTGTCCTCCTGAGACTCGCGACTGGGGGAACAGTGGGCAGTGGAAGCTCAGCCCGGTGGGACCCTCTAGCCCTCCGTGCGGGCCGGAGGGAGGACTCTAAACCTTCTCCGTCTCTCCGGACTCTGCGGACAGCCTCCTGCTCACCCTTCGTCAGGGCCAGCGATCGATATAAAGAAAATTTAGGGGGGCGAAAGATGGCGGCGGAGAAGGGAGAAGCGTGATCGCTTTCCTCTGATCCACTGGCGGGATATCTGGCCGATTTTCTGAGGAGCAGAGCGATCACCCAGCTGTATTCCGGTGTGGGGGAAGATTGGAAACCAGGACTGCGCATAAAACTGAAAGATCAGCTGGTAGGGAGAATGCTTCAGAGGGAAGGAGTCCCTCGGGCCTCACAGGGAGCCGTGAGGTCTGCGGATCCAGTTGCAGCAGCTTCCCGGTTTGCTCCAGGATCCGTGGGAGGGAGCTGGATTGGGGTGTGTGAGTTGCCAAAGCAGACGCGCACGTCTGTTGGAAGAGCCTTGGTCCCCAGCAGTCCAGAAGTCGGTGCGTACCTGGGGACTGATCTGCAGAGGCTGGGGATCCCACCGGGAGGAATTGGAGTCTGAATTGAAAGGCAAACCCAACCACAAAGCTCCTGGATTGGGCGTGCACCCGGTGGAGCTAATCGGGGGCGGTTGGCATAAGTGCCCTACCGGGCGCCCAGGCCTGCGGCCTGCAAGCCCCGATTCCAGAGACAAAAGTGATCCGCGGATGCAGGGGCGCGGAGCTCACACCTGGAGGGCCTGAGACACAACCCAAACCTGCAGTGCTGAGTCCCTCCGTGCGGGAGAAACAGAGGAGCTACATTGAAACCCACTGATGGGAGACACAGACCTCATAAACTCTGACTCAGGGTGGAAGTCAGGCGCCCCAGAGGAGGTGCTGCAAACTCCCGGCAACTAGGCTGGAGACGGGACGTCAGCTGAGAGTGCAGCTCAGGAAGACAGCAGGAGAAGTCTGATACCTTCCCAGCCTGACGCTGTTGAAGCCAGCCAACAAAAGTCCTTTTTTTATTTTTTATTTTTATTTTTTTTATTTCTATCGTTTTCTCTATGTTTCTTTGGTTGTTTTTCCCAACCCTCCTTCCTATCTGTCCCGCTATATTATTTTAACTCCTTCCACCTTCCCTTCATTTGGTATTCCTAGTTTTCTCTTCCTTTTATTTCCTATTTTTTATT